>JACEII010000053.1:449844-463967 GCA_014332785.1 Antheraea mylitta | reverse complement strand
TAGGTCGTCTTTCTCGTCGTGCATGGATCAGTTATTCTAAAATAAGTTTAATCGATTGCTTTCGTGTCAGCGACATGCTAGTAAGTGTGACAGGCCGTATTACGGTATAACGACCTGTGTAAATTTAATATTTTGCAGCTTATCACATGTTTGATTGATTAATATATCATAAAAATGTATTTAATTAACGCTACGAGTGCCAATATATATAAAAACCATACTAATGTTAATAATTACAATACAAAAATTATGAAATTTAAATAATTTAGATTATAATATATGTCAAAATTCAAAAAAGAACTCGATTATTATATTCTTTTGAGTATTCACTTTTATCGGCAGTCCTTAATACTGCTAAGACTTTATTTCGGCTATGCAATGCCCAGGTGAGTTCAAATCTTCGCAATAGGTTTCGGTTTACAATGAAGGTAACCACCGTGATGGTAGTATGACATGAATAACTTTTAATTTCTACCAAGAACTTGGAAAGTTTATTTTTTTAAATATATTTTGTAGATATAATGTTTGATTTCAATCTAGACATTAAATTACGATGTCATCTTCTTTAAACACCCTAAGCTTAGGGGATTTGCTTTCAACATAGGCCCTGAGATAGCTAAACGTGATTAGTGGCAGATTCTCAACTTGAAGACGGTAGCTACAACAAAGCGGGTTAGGGAAAAGTCATACCACCATGCTATAGTTTCACCATGTTATTTTCTCTTACGGAAAGTTTCAGCTCATATTCCTGCATCAATATCACTCGAAACCTCCTGCTAAAAAATAGTTATAGGTGCTTGCAGATTGTAAACTCGAGCGTAGTGGCTTGCCAAGAGAACTTAGAAAATCCCTGCCATCATGGTATGGAATCATAGCGATATTTTCCTTCCACGTGGTTCCTTGCAAGGATTTGAACCTTTTCTTACCTGGAGAAACTTCTTCAATGACTTGCTGAGTCCTCGGGAGAGGACTTGAACTGAGTTGAACTTTAATCGACTAAAAACTCTACGACAGCCTACGCCACACTATGAGAGTGTCTCGAGGTTGCGTGAGCAAGCTCCGCGACATCTCCGGTGGCAGGTGTTTCTCTCGCCGCACCCGACTGTGGCAGCCCGGTTGCAAGACTGCCCCCAGCCCGCTGAACCCGTGCAATGTGAGTCCAGGCCCCCCGACTCTTTCCCACTGGGTTCGACCGGCGCGGCAGCAGAAAGGTTGAGCCAATTCGCCACCGCCTCGCGATTGATTGTTTTCCGAGGTTTAAGGATTTGAACCTAGGTCGACTAATATGGTTTTCTAAGACGCTAATTACTGAGTCATGAACTTTTGCCGTCCGGTGTACAAATAAATTTGAAGCGTATTATAAGCCATATCGTTAATTGAAACGATAAACTTAATTAAAATATTTGGATCGCAAAAAAGTTATCCCTTATTATGATTATCTCAGACATACTGTATTAATGAAATCCACGTCGCTGAGAAGTTGTCTGAACGTACTACAAACCTAAGCAATATGCCATAGCAACTTCAAAGAACCCAAATCAATTTGCAAGGTTATAAAGCATCCATTTGTCTGTTGCCTACGTGATCAGGTCGCTGCACTCAATGCCAATAATCAACGATTCCCAATAAATAACACCATAAGTAATCAAATGTTAATATTTAAAAATACTTCTTAATCCTATACTAGTAGAGTTTAAAATGAAAGATTGGTTTGTAGAAGTTAAGAGGTTTTGTGTTGATTGTGAAGATTCGCATTCTTGCAATTGGTTCCTTCCCGCTATGTCCCGCGCATAACGTTATTATTTGATTGTAGGCACCCAATGGAATTATTTTCTACACATTATAATATAAGTTGTACCCGCGGTTCTGCACACGGATTCCATGAAGTAATTATTTCTTATTGGATATTTTATTTTATTAAAGTGGAACTTTTTCTATCGCTTCAATTTTTTTCGTTCATCTGTCGCATGTCTTTTTTTTTCAAAATAACAACTCTATTGACCTCAGCTTTACCGGACTACCATCGCATGTCGCATTACAACTGATAGGGGATCAGGGATGAAGTGAAAGGCGCTTGGCAGTGCAGTCAAAGGCAATATGGCGGCGCCCATGGCCCAATTCAAAACTATACCATGATTTAAATAAATATTAAGCTCAGTTTTTAAAATGCGTGTAACGTCTGAAAGATTTATTTTACTATTTATTTTGTACTCTAATACACGAACTGAAATTGAAATTTATAGTTGATGGAGTATAAATTTCATGCTTCTGCTAATCAGTACTTTATGGGATATGCGTTGATATCTCAGTCAGTTATATATATAAGAATGTAAACCTGACAATTTTGTGCTTCTTAGATTGTTGTGGAAAAACATAGCAGTTGTCTTGGAATAACCGATAAAATACATTTCGATTATTTTTAGAAATGCTCGTCTGTCTGTTTGTTTGAACCTCATCATAAATCATATCCTCAAGTAATATACCTTGGTTTCATTAAAATCGGTTCACTCTATCCAAAGTTATTGTAATTTTAATGACGACGCGACTTAAGTACAAGAGAAAAGTAGAAAAAGAAATGGAAGTTCAGATGATTTTATTAGGCACTGCTTATTAAATTAGATTCCACGCGGGCGGAGTCACGGACACAACCAGTTGGTTAATATAATTCTAATTACAACCACGAAAGCTGTGCCATTATTCCACGAGGTAAGTCCAAACTGACATATTTATTTGTATAACAGAATCACAATCTAAATACTGAGATTCGGATTAACACCTAATTAATACGAACGGTGACCTACACCTTTGAAATCAATTGAGAATATTTTCGCATGTTACAAATATTATTCCACACGGAACAAATTGTTTTTTTGTTTGTACGGCATCGTATCGTTTGACGTGTTAGATAAACAAAGACGCTTAATGTTTTCAGCACGGTAAGCTAACGTCATACAGTTTGCGAAGTGAAACACGTTGGGTCTGCACGTGAATTGTATCAACTAAGGCTGATTATTTACATGTGATAATATCAATAGCAAATATTGTACTTTCATTCATAGCGTGTAGAAACATGTGCATTGAAAATCCGTGTAGTCTTTGTTAAACTGTCTTTTGTGTTTTTTAAAGTTAAAACGTCTTTAGCCGCGTTGAGCGATTCAAAAAATGTCAAGACAGTCGTAAGGCCTGCCGACACAAGTGAACTCTAAAAACAATGGAAACTCTATGTTCCTTTTAGAATTTTTAAAGTATCTATACTCTGAATTAAGTAAGCTAGTGGTCGCCTAGAGGTCAAAATTCGTCCATAATTCATTTTTACATTCAATAAAACTAAAGGAAATAATAATTATTTCAGTGGTTTCTAATAAGTTTAATAAAGATAAATTATTTGTCAACTAATTATTAGTGTATATTATGAATTTACATATTATATTATTATAATATTAACCTACAGTTTGACTAGTTAATTTCGAAGGGTATGTAAGGTATGAAACTTAATTCATGTTAAAAATATTGAGTGAAGGGCGAAAGAAGCGAATTGGAACGTAAGTGAAGAATGGCGAAATATCTTTTTCATTTACATATGTGTATATGTTGTGTGTTATTTAGGCAGTAGAGTGGTGTGTATATTGTTTATTTTAATTAATTTAATGTGTTTTTAATGTATTTGATATACAAAAATATATAAACTTTAACTATACCAAATTTTACGTTCATCTGTCTGCGCAATGCACTTAAAAAGAGGTACAAAGTTTTCGCTTCACGTATTAATAAATAGATTTCATGATCTGTAAATTTAAATATACTAATTTATGGTTTTTACATTTCAAGGCACTCCGAATAACAATTATGTACATCTATATACAGTTAATAATTAATCAAACGCATGATGGGCTCCACAAGTTTAATACAAATATAAATAATACATGTATACAGGCCGATATGCTACGCCTCGCTAGTGTGATGCAAGCGCTATACGTCACGAGCATGTTGGTGACGCGAACCCATAAGTTTTCTTCTACCGAAAATCGGCCGTCGCGGCTAATGAAATTTTCACTTCAAAAATATTTGGTGGGGGAAAAATTTGTGTGTTCGGTTCCAAAAAGAAAAATGTATATTATTTTTCTCGAAATGACTACGCTATTGACCCATCAAGGTCTTAACAGCTCCACCGGACTACTAAGGCGAGCGCTTAAGGCACTCAGCCGATTTTATTATGGCAACCAGCTCAAGGGTGCACGGCACACCTCGGCTTGGCTGTTGCCTGTTGCATGCAAAATCGCGACCTATCTTAGCTAGCCTAGCTAACTATTCATATATGTATGAGTTGTTGAACCGTATATGTGTACCAAGCATACACGCCTCAACAACTCTTCCATATATTTATTATCGGAAAAGAAAAATGTAATATTTGATAAAAGTACTATAACTAGGCAACTCGTTAAGTTAAAATTAATTCAGCGTAGGCAGTCTGTTTTTTTTCCATTACCAATAAATCTGTTTAAACCTCTTCTCGAAATATCGGATTGTTATAACGACAAACAAAAAGCTGATCGTTTTATAATATATATATATATATGTATATTATAGCTCGAAAACCATAATTTTGTTTAATGGACAAAGAAAACATTGTAAACAATTTTATCAGTCAATCTTAATGCTTCTTTATAGTCCACCGTGAGCTTTGCAACTTATGCCTCTAATGTCGCCTCAAGTTATCGCTTGTAGAACTTAACCCTACACCTGTTTTATATTAATTTACATGTTATCGCTAAAGCACTTACACTTTAAAATCTTGGGATTATAAAATGGCGTCTCTTGTTACCCCGTCCTGTATACGTTTTTAAAAGGTAGGTAATATATTTTACAACTCATTTGCTAGAACATTGCGTTTTATTGCACTACTTTTAAGTTTATATTTCAGCTTATAAAAAATATGTAGCATGTTTTTTTTTTTTTATTTCAGCAAAGAGTTTTTATGTCTAAAAAATTGTAAACGGTTTTAATAAATAAATATTGTGCTATGTATTAAGAATGTGATAAATAAAATTTGTATTTAATGTTTTTATTTTTTTCTCAAGAAACTAATATATTAATTTTTGCCACACAAGAATATTAAGTTTGTATCTTTAATGTTGGATGTTAACTTTGTCAGTAGTGCCAAATGCAGGTTTTTTGGCGGGATCTCTGTCTGCTATGTATGTGGTGGTTATTATTTATAAAATTGTTTATTTTTGTCTACATTCTGTAATATTGGTGGCATTGTACATAATATAGTTTTTTTTTTATACAAGTATAGTAGTTAAGAAATAATAAAATGGAATCTTTACATATCACAAAAGGGATTACTTTTTTTTTTTCGAACAGTCTACGCTATTGACCTAGCAAAGTCTTAACAACTTCACTGGACCACCAAAAGGGGCTACTATTCCGATCAAACATTGACGTTATTAGGAGACTAGTTTTGGGGGTGTAAGGGGTGTCGAGTAACATCTTAAGACTTGAGACACCCAAGCCAACCTCACCTGCACGTGGTGCACCCTGCTGATCAACAAACGAGGCAATGGCGATAGCGGGGTGGTAGGGCTTAACAGCCCGACTGGGTCGCAACCACCATGTACATGGCGAAAAAGCCCGTCATAGTGACTCGGTTTTGCGCGTCGTGTTTCGGGATCAGCCTGTATATATCCAGTGACTTTCGTCATTATGGCCGGCATGACAGCGGCGACTGACGATGGATAATCTGTCTCTCAGTGGTCGCCAGTTTTTGGATTGTACTATGCTTACCATCAGGCATAGTGCAGTCACTTTGTCGTGCTTCAATAAACAAAAAAAAAGACGAAATTAGTGTGTTTTAAAAAAGGCGAGGCAATCATAATGACTGCCGATAAAAGTGAAACTTCAAGACAATGAAATAAATGTGTTCTCTTTTTAATTTCCATATGAATTATAGTGTGAATGGCAATATTTAAATTTCAGGATTTATTCATTAAAATTATTAACATTAGTGTGGTTTTCATATTTATTGGCACTCGGAGCAATAATTATATACATTCCTATAAAGTTTATTAATCAATCAAACGTGTGGGGAGTTGCAAATTATCAATAATATATGTACACAGGCCCATATACTAGAGCATCGCTAGTCTGACGCAAGCCGTGCAAACACAATACGGCCTGTCATGCTGATGTAGGATATCATAAAGCAAAATTACGGCCAAAGATACCATTTAACCGACTAAATAAATTTTCACTTCAATAAAAGTGATAACTGCAATAGTTTTAGATACAGAAGACCAGTTGCTAAGAAAAAGTAAACGAACAATTTTTCATAATTATATGGCTAAACATAGCTCAAGTATATTTAATTTGATTTTTTGTTTTACTCGCGTAGTATGTAGCAGTGTTGCGGCTAACATAGCTCACTTAACTCAATACCGGTTTAGGAAATAAGATGATGATAATTGACAGCTACTGGCAAAAGGCAGCTGAACTAGACGTTGAAGTACTAAAGGAGGCTACAACTTCAAACGGCAAGTTATAGTCATAATACACAAGTTAACTACTGACAGTTTGTCGTAAAAGTTGACCAATATTTTGCAAAGTGTTAGCGGTTAACATACCATATTAATGTAATGACCTATACAGAAAACGCACTATTTCCCAAGATTTATGTACCTACGTAGTAGAGCCACGCTGAAACTATTACTGGGTTCAGCATGAATTGGTCGCCTCACCCTGGGTAGTTCCACCTGACAGACAGAAAACCGACGAGAAGTAACAGTGCTTATGTTGTTGTGTTTTGTTCGGTCAGTGAGTGCGCCCTCCCCCTCCGCCTTCCCCTTCCTCTCTTCCCTCGAACACGGGCTGGCAATGCACCTCGGACTCCACTGGTGTTGCAAGTGTCAATGGATGGTGGGGATCATTTAACATCAGGTGACCCACCTGTGCGTTTGCCTACTATAATATAAAAAAGATCGTAGAAACATCTAGAACGATATAGAATTTTCCACAAACATCAATACCATGCAACAAAACTTCTTAGAGGCATTACCGTTATCATAAATAATATTTTAAATGTATTCTAGAGGTTTTGACGTCTTGATTGCATCAGATATATAAGAGGCATAGTGCGGCCGATAACATCTTTCCAAACTGTTAATAAACCCTCGTGTAGCACCTACATGTGTATCTTCTTATCTGTGTGTACCCAAGCCAACCTCACCTGCATAGTGCACCCTGCTGAATAACGAACGAGGCAATGGCGCAAGCGGGGTGGTAGGGTTTTACAGCCCGACTGGGTCGCAACCACCATGTATATGGCGAAAAAGCCCGTAATAGTGATTCGCTCCTACGGGTCGCGTTTCGGGATCAACCTGTGCATATCCAACTTATTACAGGCCGGCATGATAGTGGCGACCGACGATGGACAGTGTGTCAATCGGTGGTCGCTATTATTTTTGGATTGTACTGTGCTTACCATCAGGCATAGTGCAGTCACTTTGCCGTGCTACAAAAAAAAAATCTTACATACGTATAGATGAATGATTAGCTTAGCTAGCTTAGTTCGACATGGGATGTTATATTCAAGGCAACAGCTCAAATCGAGGTTGTGCTTGTTACCATTCCGCTGGGTGCCTTAAACGCTCGCTCAAAAAACGCAGTGAAAAGGCTGCTGTAAAGGCACATAAAGCTAACAGCGTATAGTCATTTCGAAAGCGACAGAACGAAGTAATCTAAAAGAGAAATTTAATCACAAAATACTGTAGAGTGTAAGTACTACCACATTGTACACACTCAACATACTTATTTCTTTGAGTGTACGAAAATAATAATTTTATTAAAAACGCTAATCGATTACCCACGGATGCGATGTAATAACATTGATTATTCACGGTAACAATTTCTTGTTAGAAATTATCATATAGCGAATACCACGGATTAGAGATTAAAATCCTAGGCAAAAACGTGTGAAGAAAGGATACTGAACTTTCAGATTAATATAGTTTCAAAGAAACGTATAGTCTACATATATTTATACTTTTTTTTTTTCGAGATGTCTACGCTATTGACCCAGCAAGGTCTTAACAGCTTCACCGGACTACCGATATTTATACTATTTTGTAAAAACTAATTAGTAAGGAGGAATTCGTTTCTGTTCTGTTGGTGTGTTCCGGTACACGCTCTTGGGAGCTAGTTCCCCTCTATGTATTTAATATGTTTATCATATTAGACTACATCGTTATATAACGTCAGATGTGATTGTAGTATAACACTAAAACGTAAAAGTATTTAAAAAAAAACTGTTATCACCATCACGTACCTTTCCCAGGCCGTATTTACTATAGATTTTATTTTAAACTGGCCCCTGCCCATGACTTCGTCCGCGTGCAAAACTTTCAAGATGAAAAGAATCCCGATTTTTAGACATTATTCATTGGTGCTTCGCTCCTATTGCTCTTAGCGTGATGATATATAGTCTATAACCATCCTCGTTAAATGAGCTATATAAGATTGAAAGAATTTTTCAAACCGGACGATTAGTTCCTGAGATTACCCCCTACAACCTCACAAACTCACAAATTTTACCTCTTTATAATTTTAGTATAGATAGTTATCTCCGTATCTCAGTAAATTATGGTTGAACAATTAAACAACGTTGTTACTTGTTATTTTAAAAAGTTTATATAGAATATAAGCTTTCACAGGTGTTTTAGGCACCTATAACGTATAAAATAAAGTAGGAAATTTAGATCCATGCCTGATTTATAGCATAGAATATTATGATATAGGATAATCTAAATAGTTATATTTATAATGGTGGTCAAATGTTGAAGATATAAATGTTTATTCCTGCAACAAATCTCTTGAATGTAGATTATTATTAACATTGTCAAACGGGTAATACTGATGTTTCCTGTCTCGTTTTGTCACATAAGATTTCAGTTATGTGCGAAGAAAGACCATCATGCTATTTGTCCGTGTTAGATTTTATTTATTCGAATTTACTATTCTAGTATCAGAATATTTTTAAAATGAGATAAATTTATTTAAATTAATATTATATAGAGTTATATCTAAATGTACAAATGAATTGGTTTCCTTATCTATATTAATATTATAAAGTTGGAGGGTGTGTTTACTTGAACGCGTTAATCTCAGATACTACAGGTCTGATTTCAAAAATTCTTTCTATATTAGGATAGCTCATTTAACAAGGAAGGCCTTAAGCTATACATTATTCCGCTAAGGCCAATAGGAGCGGAGCACTAATGAATAATGTTTCGACATCGGGGTGGTTTTTCCTTTTGAGAACTTCCGCCGCGTGTTAGCGTTAGCCCAAAGCAACTATTCCACACGGGCGAAGTCGCCGGCAGAAACTAGTATCTAATAACAGTCAGATAATGATTGCCAGGGCTTTCTGTACATAGAGATTATTATCTGTTCACAGGGAGCTAAAACACTATCATGTATTATGAACATTTTATGAAGAGGCAAAGACACTGTTGAGAAAAACTTTAAGAAACTTGAATAAAATGTAATAAATATCGAACAGCGTGAGTTTACTTTAGCAATAAATATATCCGTCTATAGACCTTCATAACTCACGTTTCTCAACACTTGCCAATGGTGTTTAAACTTATTAGTGAATATTAACGAGCAGTTCAGTTTTGTCGATGCCTTTGCGTTTATTATTTACGTTGAATATCTAAATCCTAGTTTGTTTATTGTTTCTTTATCAAGTGAACATTCTTTTGGGACCGTGTGAATTGAAATGGTATTAAACTAAAAAAAATAGCTATAAATGTACGTACAGGTTTTAGACTGTGAGAGAGTATATTCTTATTATTCCGGCTCCCAGGGAGATAGAAGTTAAAAGGCGGGAGTTGCGGGAGTGGACAGTCGAGAGGTAGATGCAGGACCTGGGCGGACGCGCGCTACGGAACGTACACCGTTGACGCCGTCCGCCCGGTCCTGCGGATGTGGATTAGTCGGGAGTGGGGCTCCCTGACGTTCAGGCTGGTGCAGATGGTGACTGGACACGGTTTTTTCGGGTAGTACCTGCACCGGATCGCTCGCAGGGAGCCGACCGCCCCCTGCCACAAGTGCGACGCTGAGGAGGATACTGCGCAGCACACTCTGTCTGAGTGTGATGCGTGGGAGGTGGAGCGCCACCCCCTGGCGGCGACGGTAGGAGAAAATCTGATCATGGACAAAACCACGCTCGGCAGGAGGAGGCGGTGCTTTGCCCAACTTCTCCTGTCACCGTAGCCGGACCTGAGGGGATGTATTCGGGGGGCTCATCCCCTTATTGCACAGGTCCGGCGGACGAAGGGAGGCAGCTGGTGTGTACCCAGCTGCCTCTCTATAGGTAGGAGCCCGGCGGCCACCATCCGTATGGCGGACTGTTGGGGTGGCTATCTAAGGGGAATAGCTTAGAACGATCCCTTACCGCCCCAACACTACGGTCTGTCAGTACACCGTGGGGTTTTAGTCCGTGCAACTCGGACATAATCCACCCTCTCCCCTGGGAGGTTGGGTATCCTTAGGGGTTTTCCCCGCGTAAAACAAAGGGTTTATTTTATGCAGAAATAATTCATTATCCTAGAGGGATAGATTAAATCTATATTCACGCCCCTTTCCCTCACTTCTCCTGTCCCTTCCATTTCTCTCTTTTCTCCCTATCCCCATTCCACCATCCCTTTAAACATAGGCTAGCAACGCACTTGCAACTCCTCTGGTGTTGCTGGTGTCTATGGACGGCGATGATCACTTAACATTAGGTGAGCGCCTGTCCGTTTGCCTTCTATATGATATAAAAAAAAAGAAAAAAAACGAGCACTAGTTTATAATTTTCTCTATTGCATTAACCTATCATTAAGAAAAACAAAAATCATAGGATGAAGCCCTGAAAAAGAATTTAGAGTTTCCTTTGAATCTGGTAACTACAGATTCCAGTCAAGAAAGCAACTTTATACAGAATAAGAATTTAATGTATAATTTTAAAGAAATAAATCCTTATATCTATTTATAAATACGAAGCGAGCTAGAATTCTCTTATAGTTTGTAATTAAACAGTAATTGCAACTTGTAATACAGGTGGGAGTAATAAATTATTCATCCTACAATCCTATTAAGGTTTGTGAAATCGGTAAATTTATTCGATACGCAAATATGTTTTTAAAGGGGTAGGATGCTCGTACCTTACTCGACGATTGTCATAATGTTTCAAAATATTAGATAGCTTTTGTTTCCGTGAATTTAGATATTTTTATTTATCATAATTTGTAATTTTTTGGGAGAAAGTTCCCATATGTCCTTTTTCGTTTCCCTGACAACGCTCATGCAAAATTTGGTGTAGAACAGTTGATGTGTTAAAGAATGAAAGCGTAACAAAGAACCTCACATTCGCATTTGTAATATTAGTAAGGATATTGCAATGCAAATTAAAAACATAAACTTTGAAAAACTGTTCTTATTTTGTTTTAGAAAAGAACAATCCACGAATATTAAATTTTTGTATTATTTTTAAATAATATTTATTGACTGTAGGTCTAAACTACCCTATGCTGTATGTCATTTCAATGAATAAATATATGTGTACCACAGATTTAAAATTACGTCCAACAAGATTTCTTGTTTATGTTTCTTCTAAGATGTTTATATAAGAAAGAAAGAAATTGTTTATTGTTGGACCAATCATACAATGACCTTAAATTAAACAAACTAATTAGAAAAAATATAGTGAAATACATATAAAAAAAATAAGAAAAAAAAGTCCAACAATTAGCAAATCCATTCAGCCAATATGTGCAGTACAGCAGTAGTACCACAGCGCCGATTTTCGATGGGAGTTTTTGTGATGATAAGCGGACTGTCAGTCGGTTATAATTATGTAATATTAGAAAAAATTATAGATCTAAATTGTTTAGATACTTGGATAGTATAATACATTTCTTTATTTTGTAAGTTCGAAACAATGATATCAATACATTATTTTGCATAATCATCATACTTGCTAACCAATGATGACTATTAAAAATGACGCTCAGACAAAAATATTCTATAATATCATCGCTATTACTAACGTCACGATTATAAAACAAAATCTAATTAAGATGATTTCAGTAAATTTTCCGATAATAAATATATGGAGGAGTTGTTGAGGCGTGTATGCTTGGTACACATGTACGTTTCAACAACTCATACATATATGAATAGTTAGCTAAGATAGGTCGCGATTTTGCATACAACAGGCAACAGCCAAGCCGAGGTGTGCCGTGCACTCTTGAGCTGGTTGCCAAAATAAAATCGACTGAGTGCCTTAAGCGCTCGCCTTAGTAGTCCGGTGAAGCTGTTAAGACCTTGCTGGGTCAATAGCGTAGTCATTTCGAAAAAAAAAAATGATTTCAGTATATAATTAGTAATGTTTATAAAACCTAGCGCCATCTGTTGATAGTAATTTCAAACTTATAAATAAATACATTTGTATATCTCATCCGTAGATGTCAAATAAAAATAAGCGCGTTGATGTCTTTTATATGATCTCGCAAATTCCAATGAGATTTTAATAAAAAACGATGCAACCGGAAGGGTAAAAAGCCTTGATTTCTATTAGAGTTGCCGTTCTGTATCGCGAAGTTGTTGCGAACCGCATCGAGCCGGCTCGAATGGGAACGAGAACATTTCGCAGTCTCTAGGAGATTAAAGCGTGTTTCCATTGTTTGTGACGATGATTTCTGTACATTAATACAATTACATATATTTATTCCAACCTATATGAGCGATTATTTTTACCTGAAATGAATATGGACGCGGTGTTATGGAATACAAATTTATATATTACTTTATTCAATGTTTTCAATTAATTTCCATCCATTTTCAGACGGATGGATAATTTAAAATTTTACATGTCTGAAAAACCAATGACGCTACAATAATTTAATTACCTTAACCTAATATGTTGAACAGGATCCTCGTTACCTTGTGACATGGATTAACAGCAAATATTGTTAATTGTATTACTCTGAAGTTCAATTTCACTTGAAGATTAAGTGAGTAAAAATAAAATTAAAGTAAAAAAATAAAAACTCACGCTGCAATTGTTAATATAAACTAACATATAAAAAAATATTAAATATAGACGTGAGAGATAAGCAAGATTCCTACATCGGTATGTTTTTTGTATAAGCTTAAGCGTATAAAAACTTTTTAACGAAAAATTAAACCGCCAAAAATAATGAAAAGCAAAAAATAATAAACCTTTTACTTTATTAATCTTAATAACTAAGTTCTTAAAGTAATGTAAGTGTACCTAAGTGATTTTAAGTCGGCGCCAAACAAGCAAATTATGTAAAGTATATATATAATAAGTTGATGTCAGCGAGACAACAACCCGAACGGGCACACACGTTACCTTTGGAGATTTCACATTGCATTTTTAATTTGATTTGGTTATATGTTTGAATTTAAAGTAATTTAGTTCATTGATTATTTGGCGCCGACTCAAAAGCATTTAGGTATACTTACATTACTTTAAGAACTTAGTTATTAAGAATAATAAAGTAAAAGTTTTATTATTTTTTACTTTTCAGTTTCTTCGGCGGTTTAATTTTCTATTAAAAAGTTTTTATTTTATATTTTTTTGTGTCTATAATCTATTAATTACTGCATGCTTAATTTATTTATAATGCACAACTCTGAGACTGAATTATAGATCATCCCCTGTTTTTCTACCCTTGTGGTTGTTTTTTTCTAGTCAAAATAGGTTTGACAAGTTTTCAAAATTGGTTTAATTGGTTCGAGGTATACTCTTTCAAATCAAAGAATAATAATTAAAGTCGGACTATTCTGTCAAAAGTTATGCGTTGTCTTAGATATAATCAGTGCATGAACAATCAATCATTCTCTATTTTCATACCCTTACGGTTGGAATATATTTCCTAAATTTATGTGAGACCAACTTCGGAGTATACCCTTTCCAATAAAAAAAAATTAAAATCGGACTATATTGTAAAAAATTATGCGTCATCACACATAAAAAAAATTATACGCGTCGATTGAGAACCTCCTCCGTTTTTTTCGTCGGTTAAAAATGAAATTGAAACGAATAAGGAATTCATGCT
>JACEII010000053.1:414378-439844 GCA_014332785.1 Antheraea mylitta | reverse complement strand
TATTCTGAAGAAAACAATGAATCGTCTAACCAAGTTTCTACTAAACAAATTATATCATAATCGGAATTTAAGATGGACGTATAAATTTCAAAAGACTTTGTTTTCAACCCTCGCATATTCTGGTAAAAGATAGATAAGTTAGCCATTTTTGATTAAATTATGAATTCATGTGACGCTCAAATATTCTTACACTTAGTATCAAATAAACTACACTATTTTATCCAGCGACTGCTTATCTCTAAACAAAAAACTGACAGAATTCTCGTTATTACGCATAAAGATTTTTCCATATCTGACCCAAAAAAACTTATAGGACTTCTCTTTTGCTAGCAAACGGGAAGAAGCGTGTAAAGCTTTATTTGTTGGAGAAAGGTGCTCAGATACGTAGATTGGCTTTTTTTCACCACTGATGCCGATGACAGTAGTATTTAGTATGTTATCTTTGTGTGTATTATTGTATCTGGTGATTGCAGAATATAACTCATCACGACACCTCGGGCTTCTTAATTTTACAATAACTGTACGGGGGCGCAATTTATTGTTGCTAAGGCTAGCTACTCTAGTTATCTTCATAATATCACTGTCGTTGAGATCCCTAGACACAGCTCTAGCTATCTTTTTAATTGTGTCCGAAAGAATTTCATTTTTATTTTCTGGTAGACCATGAATTTCTAAATTTGATTCCCGCAAAGTCTAATCAAGGGTGTTAAATTGATTCTCTAATTGAGCAATAGATTTCTGTAAGCTATGATTATGATCTTGTAGTTCCAGGTTTTCTTTTATTAGTTTTTGTTGTTCTGCCTTTAGTTCGTTTACGCAGGAAATATCAAAAGAGTTTGATAGTTTTAACTCTTCGAGTCGTTTTCTAATATCATCAATCTCAGCTCGAAACTCGTGAATCATATTCTTGACTTCAGAACGCATGGTTTTTTTTTATTTCATCTCGGATGATTTGTAGAATGTCATTTTGTCACTTGTTTTCTTCACTAGAACTATTAACGTCAGGAATGCCAGTGACAGAAATAGGCGTATCAGTGTTATTCCATATGGCCGATTTGCTATACAGTTCGGACAGACCCACCCTGATCGTGCAACTTTCGTTAATTTTTTAAACGAGGTTGCATGTAAGTTACGCACAAGTGATGATAATTATTTTCACAACACGAGCAAATGATTTTTTCTGTCGTTTTTATTGTTTTACCACATGCCTCACAATTAGACATTCTTAGTAATAGTAATATAAACGAAATCGGTTTTAAATACAAAAAGTGCCGCGTTTGTCGAATTCGAACCGTCGGTCGCTACGTCACTGTAAGTCGCTAGCTTTCAATATGAGCCAGGACGTCTTACAAATAGCTGGCGAAATTCTTAATCACTTATTTTGTTAATACATCCAATTTAGGTAGGTAGCTTTTATTTCTTGAGTAGTAATGGCCGCACTAATATTCACAGACATTTAGTGTTAATATCACTTATTATGGCACAATTACACTGTTTAGTCTTGGAAAATTGTAAAATTTTATTCACAAAACTTTTTAAATTAGGACAGCGCACTGTATGCAGTTGGATACTGATTTTATACTGTTATTTGATAATTAAAATGACGGAGCAAGTTATAACACGACTACTGTTATCCGTTACTACTTATTTTATTATACTTAACTATTGTTATTTTATGTATGAGCAGGTATCATCAGATTTTTATATTACGTTGATATGGTAGACGCAAGTGTGGTGTGTCTGGTTATTGCTACTATAGCATGTGAAACGCTATCGTGGCTCTGCATTCTTTTGTTTGTAGGATCACCATTGATTTGAGCATCAATTCCTGGGATTCATGGACTGTCAGGACGCGCGATCCTTCCCCTGCCTGGTAGCTGTGTGTATCAGGAACAGAGTATCGGGAGGGTGTGAGGTCATTTGTTTTCCCTGATAGCTTCTGACTCTTAGAGATCTCACAATCGGTTTCGGTGAATATATATATAGTCATATACTCGACTCAGTGCGAAGGCTACATTTATCGGATTCTTGTATGTGCAGGTGAGCTGCTGATCTATATCGGATACGGCCGTCGGTCTGCAGTAGGCCATCCGAAACAAGTTTCACAACAAGTATATAAAAGATTAAATGTTTAATGTCGTGTGAGTATGGAAACGCACCTGACGGGGTGGCGTACGTGCGCCGGCGCACGTTTCGCACTCCGCAGCGCCGTCTCCTATTCCAGCCTGGATGTGTTAAGGCGCCACTATCTGCAGACATATCGTGTACATTACTATAAACTGATTTAACGATTTAAATAATTATTATTTTATTACATATCTAGTAAGTTGTAATTAAGTATGATTGTACATTTTAAAGCTTCCATGTCCTCACTTTCTTATACTTGTCATTATGTTCTCTTCTAGCACCATTAACATTTTTTTATACAATTGATTTTGTTATTGTACCGTTTCAATAAAATTTAATTGGGTTGTATTTGTGAAAGAATGGAGTATTCCGTTTTTTTAATTTTAATGAAGTTTTAATAAATCCGTGATTGAACCAGTTTCATAGTGTAATTCATTGGAATAGATGCATATTATATATTACACTACTATCTACAACTCTAAATATTACATGATCATTACCAAGTTGCTCAGTTCGCTAATGACATCTGTAATGCATTTCTAAATATAGGCAGGGCGAGTGTTCTCCGCGCAGGCTTTACTATAATTTCAAATCTACATTTGACCCGTAAAAATACGAAACATGTTACAAAATAATCATACGTTTATTCACGCATATATCTCGTATTTTTTCTACTAAGCATAATAAAAAGAAAAATATCACCATTGCACCTATAGATATGTTATGTGAAATCGTATTTTGCATTAAAAAAAAAAAAAACAGTTTCAGTCATAAGGTGTAATAATATTGCACAATAATATTAATCTGATATTAAACAATGAGATGATTGTATTTCATTGTGTCTATTTGATTATTTTACTTTAGAATATTCTATTGTCTACTACGACTAATTGTAATAACAAATAATTATGTTTATCAGTTTCTCTAGTTATCGCGGAGTCTCGTGCAAATGTATTTATAATTTCTTATCGACTGACACACAACTATGTCTACTTAATTAAATTAGCCCGAGCATGGTACTTCCCAACAAATAATATTATAGATTCCATTAAAATATTACGAAATATGACAACGTCGATTTATATCAGTGTATAAAAAAATTGTTATCATTTGTGACGGAGTAGATGCATTGCTAATGTTACGAGAATTTGATAATTCGGACACTATGAAATGTGCCCGTAAAAGGGGAATTTTATTTCGCGACATATGTTCATATTTTGAAGCCAAATACGAATATATTATTTAGTATGATTATCCTAATCCATACTAATATTATAAATGTGTAAATGAATTTGTTTGTTACACACTACACTATAACTATTAAACCGACTAGCATGAAAATTTGCGTACATGTGGGTAGGGGCATAGAAAAATTATGCTCCCAAGAGGTGAGTCATAACTCCAATAACGCAAGCAAACCTATGGGGAAACACCCAAATATAACCCATGGGATATATTATCGCTGTTCCAAGTCACAGCATTAAGTTTTCTTAGCAAACTGCGTCAGAAAATGATACACTTATTGATAGATTTATTAATATGGTATTACTTACAATCGAAAGAGAGTATATACAGACCTAACTAAAACTTGACTAAAAAAATACGATACAAAATATTGTTATTTATTTATTTTTTGTTGCAGATTGACTTTGATGACACTGGGCTTACTAATGAGTAAATTATAGTCCAAAAATAACAGTGACCACCTACAGACATACAATCTTGAATCTATTGACATATCATCTCCAAAGCTCCTCCACAGACAAACCGAAAGAGAGACACTGTAAAAAACTTTTTAACAAAAAATTAAACCGCCGAAAAAACTGAAAAGCAAAAAATAATGAACCTTTTACTTTATTCATCTTAATAACTAAGTTCTTAAACTAATGTTAGTATACCTAAGTAATTTTAAGTCGGCGCCAATCAAGCAAATTAATTAATTACGTAAAGCGTGATGCGCGGCGGCGGCGCAGCGTGACACACCCCTTGCATGCCGAGTGCTTACGAAGTAACCCGAACGGGCACACACGTTACCGCTGGAAATTTTACATTGCCTTTTTTTAATTTTGAATTTAAGTAATCTAGTGATCTTTGTTCATTGGTTGTTTGGCTCCGACTCAAAATTTCTTAGGTATACTTACGTTAGTTTAAGAACTTAGTTATTAAGATGAATAAAGTAAAAGGTTCATTATTTTTTGCTTTTCAGTTTTTTCGGCGGTTTAATTTTTTGTTAAAAAGTTTTTATTTTATAATTTTTTGTGGCTATGATTTTACTAATTACTACAAGCTTAATTTATTTGTAATACACAACTCAGAAGCTGAATTATAAATCATGCCCGGTTTTCCTACTCTTGGGGTTGCTTTTTTCATGTTTACATGTATATGGGATCAACTTCTGGGTATACTCTTTCAAATTAAAGTATAATAATTTAATTCGGAATATTATGTCTAAAGGTATGCGCGGTCATATATATAATCAGTGCGTGAATAATCAATCATTGTCGATTTTCATACCCTTAGGGTTGAAATTTTTTTTCTCAAATTTAAATGGCACCGACTTCAGAGTATACCCTTTCCAATAAAAAAAGAATTTTCAAAATCGGACTATACTGTAAATGTAATACGCAAC
Organism: Antheraea mylitta; assembly: GCA_014332785.1. Classification (NCBI taxonomy): domain Eukaryota; kingdom Metazoa; phylum Arthropoda; class Insecta; order Lepidoptera; family Saturniidae; genus Antheraea; species Antheraea mylitta. Next base: position 435,088 of record JACEII010000053.1, on the reverse strand, counting down.
TCAGATGCTGAAATATAAATCATGCCCCGTTTTCTTACCCTTGGGGTTGAATTTTTCATGTTTACATGTATATGGGACCAACTTCTGAGTATACTCTTTCAAATCAAAGGATAATAATTCAACTCGGACTATTCTGTCTGGAGATATGCGTGGTCAATGGTCATAGACATAATCAGTGCGTGAATAATCAATCATTCTTTTTTTTTCCAAATTTAAATGGGACCAACTTCAAAGTATACACTTTCTAATAAAAAAAGAATTATTAAAATCGGACTATACTGTAAAAAGTTATGCGTGATCATACATAAAAAAAATATATACGCGACGAATTGAGAACCTCCTCCGTTTTTTTCGTCGGTTAAAAATGTTTATCTTTTGCATGATGGTAAAGTATTAGTAAAGTGCAGACACCCTATCACCCCCCTAAAAACGACTTAATAACTTATCACATATCATCATCATTATCCTGTACAAGACCCACTACAAGGTCAAAGTTTTCTTCCCGGACGAAAGTATGGACATGATCACCACGCCAGTCCACGAAGTATCGACAATTTCAAAAAAAAATCTACAATTCCATATTTTCCCACTAATGGTGGTGTGTTAAGAACACTTCTAAGTTTGGGTTAAGATTCTCAAGATGTTTTCCTTCACCGACAGCCGATAATATTACTAATTTAAATAATAAAATTTACCCAAATTCCGAAAAATTCGTTGGTACGTGCCAGGATTCAAATCTGAGGACATCGGATTGATATTCAACCGGTGAAACCACTTGACTATCACGACCTTTATATTTTCTATTCATACTTAATACCTTAAGTTTACCGAGTATTAACGGATGTATACATATAACAAAAATGCATGACATTCAAACACCTTAAATAAATAATTGGTTTTTAATCATAACATCTTATCGTTTTAATTAGGTTTAACCAAAAGCATTAATTATATCCGGTCAAGCCTTTCATATTTGATAACATTGTACGCGATGGGATTTCCCAACATATTTAATGCCTTTAGGATGTGGATTTTCAAAAACACTTTTATACTACTTAGCTAGTATTTATCGTATATTCATGTGAGAAGTTATATTCCCAGGATCCAATGAATTATGTGTTGCCAGTTAATTTTAAGATATATAGGTGGTAGAGCCCCGCTGAAACTATTTTTGGTTTCAGCATGAATGGGTCGGCTCCTCCGGGGTAGTACCACCCCTCTCAAAGATAACCGACGTAAAATAACAGTGCTTGCATTGTTGTGTTTCGTTCGGTCAGTGAGAGAGCCGGAGGCCCACGTCCCTTCCTCTTTCCTTCTTTTCCTTCCCTTCCCCTCTCTCTTCTCCCATATACAGGCTGGCAACGCACTTGCGACGTCCCTGATGTCGCTAGTGTCTATGGACGGTGGTGATCACTTAACATCACGTGACCCACCAGTTCGTTTGCCTCCTTTGAAATAAAAAAAATATATATATTAAATAGATTTTTCTTTACGTGAATAGAACAATGTAGCTCATTCTAGAAAAAACTAAAATAGCACAATACTACAGTCACTTATTCAATCATATCTCTGTTTCATGTATCATTGCGTGGCGATACCTTCCAGGTACAGAGATATAGTCTTTTTTTATAGTAGCAAGGCATTATTACAATAATATGCTTGATGCTAAATACAATACAATCCACATAACGGTATCCAACGAAATATTCACAATACAACTGACGGAGGGTACAACGAGATTCAATTCGCTCAAAATTTGGAACAACTCGACCGGGTGAGTGAGTACCTCCACTGTACAGAAGATCACAACCAAATAAAGCTATTCTTTGTAGCGTTATGTTTCAGTAGTGAGTAAGGTTGCCAAAGCTCCTGAGAGTGCGTTGTGAAAGGTCCGCAACGTGGATGCGAAACCTTCGGTATTGTAAGCATCCGTAGGCTGTGCTGACCGCTTACCATCAGTCGGCCCGCATTCTTGTTTGTCATCATCGATCGTCGAAGTAATGTCTGAATAAAAAGACTTAGTGGCTTGTATTTACACCGTCTTATATCAAAACGCCATAAATTATAATAAAGCCTCTATGCCATCATGTGTGTGGTAGTCGCAACCCAATTCACAACCGATTCCTATTATTTCGATTGGTACGCTTGGTGTATTTTACCTTATATTATTATATAGAACATCTTGTATATATAAACATGCATAGACAGAATGGTTAGTACATATTTCTTCTCTTTTACTCGACCGATTTTTTTTTTGTTTAGTAACTGTTGACGACGTTTCGTTTTTCAATAAAATATTCTTGAAAAAAGCTTTTGAAATGGAAACTTCATTAGGCATGTTGTGTGGTATTTTTGGCAGGACATAGACTTATAATTTTATGTCAGCGACACGCTAGCAAGCGTGACCAAACATATTGCTCGGTTTACATGAGACTAACGACGCGTAGTATAAGAGCCATGTACATCTAACACTGATATTTTCTATCGAGATTATGCAGCTCATCATATGTTTTATTAATTAATTAATAATGTGTATAATTATTGCTTCAATTACCAATGGATGTGAAAACCTGATTAATATTCATAATTCCAATATATAAATTATGAAATATAAATATTCTCATTCAAAACTATAATTAATTTAAGAATTCAATAGAGTATACAGTTATTTGATTGTTTTAAGTATCCACTTTTATGGGCAGGCCTCATAACTGCCTTGAATTTTTTTATAAGAATTATTTATTTGTAAGCCTCTATTTGATATACTTCTACGAATTAAAAAAAAAGAAATGAAAATGATTTAACCTCACATATAAAAAAAGAACATACTAAAGGTGAGTGTACAAAATTGCACAATAAAAATATTGAGGTATCATTATGAAACGCATTTTTTTCCTGTTTGTTACAAATATTTCTTATCGTAGTGTCGATTGATCTGTTGAATCATCGGAATCATCAAAACACCTCAAAGAAATGTGTGCGTAACGTTTTACTGATAAATTTCTATTAATAAATACTCGGTGGATATCCAACAAATTCTGTATTTTTATCGATAAGAAAATTATCTGTGGACTTTATGAACGTTGGAGAAGTAATATTCAGGCTACTGTTCCGATTCCGTTCCCTCGGCGTGGAGCCCTTGAGTACGCTGCTCACGCTACACTGTGACACAAAATCTTATATCATTGCTACAACATCATACACATCACCTATACACACGTGCACGCTACACGCTGTTTTTCTTTTTCAGAGAAATTAACAACAAAGAGTTCTCCCCTTATTTTTCCCTATCCTATATAGTTTAGGGGATTTTTCCGACACAAAATACATATAGGAGTTTTTGAGGTACGCATGCTTGATCCACATGCATATTTCAATACCTCATATACGTATATCTAGATAGCTTAGGACAGCTCAGATAGGTCGAGATTTTTGCACAAAACAGGCGACAGCCCAAGCCGAGGTGTGCCGTGCATCCTTGAGTTAGTCGTTCAAGCATCCGAAATCGGCTGAGTGCTTACAGCGCTCGCCTCGGTAGTTCGGTGAAGCTATAAAGACCTTTCCAGGACAACAGCGTTTCATTTCGAAAAAAAAAAAACAAAACCGTTTCGATTCGAAGTATGCAATCTTCTTCTATATCCATACATAAAATAAGAATGTAAATGTAATTTGTCTGTACTTTTTAGATTACTGTGAAAAAAAATGTTGCGATCATTTTTAGATATTTCTGTATGCCTATTTGTTTGAAGCATTACTACTAAAGTACTAAAGAAAATTATAAAGCACATACTCGAGTAACATTTAGTGTTGGTTTCACTACAATCCGTTCACTCTATCAAAAGTTATTGTAACTTTAATGACGACGCGATTTAAGTACGAGAGAAAAGTGGATAAGTAAATGAACTTAATACATTCACATGATTTTCAAATGAAATCAATTCAAAATCTTTTTATTACAGACAACAATCTATTAGGTTAGTATACACAACTTAGAAACTAGTGTTAGTACATAAATCTATTATACACATAGAGTAATTGTTTTTACAACGCCACAGTGTGTACGCGTATCCAATGTCCCAGTATGGGGCTGTCCCACCGGTCTGTTACTGTATTCAAGATGCTGTTGGTGCTGGCGCGTACCCTGCACATTATAGAGGTACGTCGCTTGAGCATGATGGCGTGAAAGTTATCAATTCTCGCCTCCGCGAACATGGCGCTGCAGTAGCGCGGTAAACCCATCAGCACCCTGAATGCGTTGTTATACTGTACCCGCAGTGCGTTGTATGCCCTCTGCGTATAGTTGACCCACAGATTACACGTGTAAAATAACTGGCAGTATGCTGTAGACAGCGTAGCCTATTTTATTTCCACATTTCATTAATCACTGTTTTCTTACATTAGGTTCTATACAGAATAAACAAAAAATGGAAAAAATTGCCTGAGAAACAGAGGAACGAGATGTTCTTACCAGCCTTCCTATTGTCTTTTTAAATATGATAAATGAGATATATATGAGATAACAGATACGGATATAATTAATAAAGTTACTGTTTACATTGTCCAGACTATCTTAAAGTTGTCTTAAACTGTTAACGAACATAATGTATTATATTATTATTTAAAAGATACAAAAGCAAACGAAGTCGTGGTCCGTGGCTAGTTATAATTAATTTAAATTCTTAATACCTTAATAATTAAATTCATCGGTATATTACTAGGAATACAGTTGGAATTTATGTTTGTATGTAATATTACTGATAAATGTTTAAAACTTTAAAATATCATGTATATCGTATTAAAAAATATTATTATATTTTTACAAGATTCATCACCAAGTAAACGATGTTGATTTGTAGATCTAACTCGCTTACGTGTAATAAATTGACAAAAAATGACTATTAAAAGTTTACGCATTATTTTTTTTATATATAGTTGGTTTCGCAATGATATCATTTCAAATTGGCAAACTGAAACTTTGACATTACTTGAATATAATATAGCTATGTTGTAGAATTGCAATTTCTATTAATGCAAAAAAAAATGTCACTTCATAGGTTTTATATTATTGTTAATAATGGAAAGTCTGTACAGTATTTTGGTTATCTACACTGTCAACGGTGATATATGCAGACAAGATTTTTTTTTGTCCATACAAAAGAATATTACGATAATACATTAGTGGCAGTGTCAAAGCGAATCATAAATGATAGCGAGGCATTGTCTTTGCCTTAATATCAAACAAATTGACAACTGTAAAAGAAAGAAAGGACGTGTGGATCGTTTTACTGAATAATCACAGACATGAGTTTGTATAACTGTACTACTTTAAAACAATCACTATGACTTTGTGAATCCAGAGATGAAATACACATACACAGCTCACATGCCGATACATATGTGTGTTTGACGAATTCTTATATGTATGAAAGTAGCTTAGTTTAGCTTAGATTCGCGGTGTTACATCCAAGTCATCAGCCCAAGCAGTTTGGCCACTCTAGCACCCTTGAACTTGTTGCCAAGCGGCGAAATGCCTTAAGCGCTCACCTTAGCAGTCCTGTGAAACTGTGAAGGTCTATCAATAATAAAATTTTACTGAGTAATATATTGTTTTTGTATAACACATGAAATGGAGTATCAATATTTCAAAAATTGAGTTAAACAAAATAAAAACAAAGTTTTCCAAAAAAATATTAAACTTAAATGTAGAAACTGTCGCTTTAAAATGCACTGTATTCTTGACACCAGCCTTTCACTGTCGTAATGCTGACCAAAAAACTATCTAAAATTGAAAGACAAATTTAATGATGGTACTACCTGAATATTTGTTAGAATGACTAGGCTACTCATTATGCTATACTAAACTATCAATCAAAATTGTGACAAAAATTCATTAGAACCCATTAACATCCGTAACAATGTTTCTATCTTTATATATAAAAAAATATTAAGTCTACCATTTCGAAATTAACACTTCATACCACTCAAAATATCTACAGTTAGTTTTCCGTAATCACGGGTAAAAAAAATATAAAATTAATTCTGTTAAAGCCTAACAATTCTTTGAGAAAAGCCACCGTCCCGCTGTACATACTTTCGAGAGAAACGTCTCACGTGTCACTAGATCCATTAATACTCGTATAAGCCACGATAGTACATATGTGATCTTTTATAATCAATTTTGTCCCATATGAATTTGATTAATTGATTTCGAATGTGTTTTTGGCATTTACAAAAAATTTGGAATGCCTTAAATCCTGCACAAAACCAGTCCGAATTCACGTTTTTTGTTTATGCAACAAAATTATCCTCTCATTCTTGATGCTTTACGAATGAAAAGAATTTACAGTAATAGTCATGATGAAAAACCGTATATATGACTACACGGCCACGTAGCTTTATAAAAATTATGTTTAAGTGACTGTAATTAAGTCGTCACGTTCTTCCCATCATGGCGTTGACCTCGTCGAGTCCAACTGACTCTTCATATGATAGCCGATTATCTAATTGTTGAAATTGAAATATTATTACAACTTGTCAAATAGATATGCGTTATTTCCTTTAATTTCATTTCATTTTTTTGGTTTTATTCTCATCGTATATGGTGCTAGAGCACAGCAATTAATAAACTTTTCACCTTTCAGTTTCCATATCATGAAAAATAAGTAATAATTATATAATACCTACTAGATTATAGGAAATGGATGATTCTGAACGACTTACTTTGACTACAATACATCAGGTCTATCATACATTGTACTGGAGCATAATTTTTTTTGGAGATGTATCAATACCCACCCCTTTTTTTACAAGTGTTATTACTATAATCTAATAATAATTATTATTGTATTAGCCAAATCATAAAATAACCAGAATCATGATAAATTATAGTTAGAGAAGTTGACCATTCCGGAATTAGGCGATATACATAGTGTGCAGTAGGTACGTAAACTGTTCCTTACTTAAGGGTACCTAACTTAAGAGTGGTAGATGTTCAGGCAGATTTTGCCCTACTCTAATGCAATTGTTTTGATCAGGATGTTTTGTTTCACCGATAGTTTCGACTCAAATGCTTTAGGATTCCAAACGCTGTCAACTAAGCTATTACTCTTTCTAAATCCTCGACTTCCACAATTCACGTAATCAATGGAACGAAAATATCCTAATAGATGTAAACGGAAACATAACCGGTTTATAAATTAAAAGTTTGTTTAGTTTACGGTTAGATAATCCGTCATTCGACCCTGACATTACGAGGTCATTACCATGTTAATGGAGTAAGGTGAGTCATCACGAAGCGCTTGCGCGTAACAATCGTTCGAAATAAGTCATAATTAATTCAACAATCCAGTTTTCATCGATTGTCAATCATTAATCCAACATTTGAAGGTAATCTATGCAAATAAATTCATATAAACACAATATACATGTACCTATACTAATACATATTATAAAGAGGTAAAATTTGTGAGTTTGTGACGTTGTAGAGGGTAACCTCAGGAACTACTGGTCCGATTTGATAAATTCTTTCAGTGTTATAGCAACAAAAAGCAATATCCAGACACACTAACACCTGTCTACTATACCGACGTGACTGACGACGCGATTAGTAGATTCATCCATCCAACCGTGAACGCTCCGGCGCGGAACATTGTGGATTATAACCTAAAGATGCCTATAAACCAAAATGAAACCGCCATAAGGGCAATAACGTAATCAAAAAATCCGTCATAAAATAGTAGATAGTTAAATGAAATCACAAAAATAAACACAAAATAATAATAAATAAATGAAAAAAACACCTACAGATACGATTTTTGACGTATACAATTAAAAAAAAAACAAAATAGGTGCGAACCAAGAGTCTGCAGTATAGAAAAAAAAGCTTCCCGCCAGAGTTTTCTACACAAAGATCTAAAAAGTACAGACACTTTGGATTATATTGTTATTATATGTATAGATGATAGTGAAACCATATCAAAGTCCATTTCCTAGTTAAGAATAACTCATAGACAGACTAGTTCAAGAGTCACGTATAGCGGGTAAAACAAGATTGCGTAAAAGAACGACATAAATGAATATTATACTTAATGACAAATTGGTCATTCCAAGTTTCAGGCTCAATAATAGTGATAGGTTTTATAACAAAATTCCAACGCATGTTTCCGATTCCCATGGTGATGACTGGAATTTACTTCTCTTTGTGTATTCACTAAAACGATTATAACGTGTCATGTCTTTCATCATCATCATCATGTGCCAAGTCATATCATATATATTAAAAAAAACAAACCGGAATGAGTGTCTTCCCGGTTCTTTTCGATTACGGGTTGTTTTTCGAACTGACGACGCGGTAGTAGTTTTTACGTTCATAAACACCTTCTTAGGGCATAGATTGAATAAAGTACTTTTCATGGATGTTATACTGGTATAACAAAGGTTTTCGAGTGCAGAGGACTAGAAGTCATCAGTATTTGATCAAGCTCAGCATAGTAATCAGCGAGATATTGAAAAATATCTTAACGCAATCTGGTTTCCTTCCCCGAATATTTTTTTTAATCCCCGAATATTTTAGACCACAGTAGGATTCGTGCATTTATGCCTTTTGATATGCCATTTAAGTATAAACATTAAATATCATCTTCGTAGGAATATTTAACATTATTCATTGATAACTGAAAATTCTTATCACGATATCGTTAAGGTCATGATCGTAAAAATTGCATTTTTGGTGAAAAATTGTAAATATTATTTGACATTAATTTATTCTATCGTTTGTAACCTAACGGAAACCTGTTGAAAGGAAAATGAGGTCTAGGGCATCAATCTACTAAACTATCTTACTTATCATAGTTAAATGGATAACGCGTTCGACCTAGCTCAACCTAATTAATTATTTTTAATATATTATAACATGATAACAAAGATACTTATTTTTTTTAAGATAGTCAAGAGAAGTATCTACATATAACAAAAAAAAAATGAAACAAATAGATTCGCTGCAATTTCCCTAAAGTGAGTCAATGGCTGAAAAAAGCAATTCGCTGAAAATATACTCAGATTTGGCAAATAAATCATACTTTGACAAATAAAGCATGTCATAAAATCATTACATATATCTCTTATTATTTTTGTTTCATATATTTTTTAATGTTGTATTGTAATATATATGGTACAATATGGTTCGCAAACAAAATAAGTTCCATAGGAAATCAATAAAGGCAGATATTATAATACTAGGATGCACATTACCAGGTATTGTAACAGCGCACAAATTGAAAGCCACATTCGGAAATTCAATGGATATTGTTGTCCTAGACCTAGCGTCACCAGCACGCAAAGTTTCCCAATTCAATGTAGCATTTCAGCAGAATGCGGACCCCGAAGCAGAATCAAAACATGATTACGAACCAAGCAAAGAACTCATCGACAACGTTGCGCGTTATTACCTTACAAAATTTACTAGGGAATTCAAAATGCCCTTACCAGATGTAATATTCGCCCCCGAAAAGATAAAAACACCATTGTTTAAGTTATTTCAGTATCGAAACGGAAAAATTGTGCAATGCCCGACGAATTTTCATGACTTCGATTATCTGAATTATTTAGAAAGATTTGAACTGAATCAATACCAAAACTTTCTAGACACGTGTATGAAAGATTTGTTTCTAACTACAAAAGCTGATACGAAAGCTGAAAAGAGGAGACTCCTGTACTATGATCAAACAAACATGGACCAGCATATACGAGGCGCACTGCTGTTTCCAACTTCTAGAGAAATAATGAGGACAACTGTGAGACTCGTTTGTGGAGCTCCAGCAAATGTTGTGTCAGTTATGTTCTACCTCCACCAGTGTTACAGAACAAGCAGTTCGAGGAATCACCTCGATGGAGACAATACCAGGTTCCGTGAAAAACTTTTGGGTTACTGCAGGAAACGTTTAGCAGCCAAGCTTCAGCAAAGCGTAGCCGATATCACTATGCCAACGAAATCAATTAAAGAGATCCGCACGTATTCCACCGAGCAGGTGATTTTGAAAACAATGAAAGGAGAGACCAATTACGTGTGTAATCTCTTAGCTATGGCCTTGAGACCCGATCAGCTGAGCAAAATTCAATTTGAAGATCATCTTCTATCGAAAGATCAAGTTGATAAGACCAGCTTTATGAAACCCGGGCATGCCAAAAAGTTTTTAGTTCAATACGAAGAAGGATTTTGGAGAGACCAAGGCTATAGTGGTGACATATTAAGTGTGCACGGTCCAATCATATGGGCAATGGAAAAACCAAAACTATCAACTACTGGTAGTTCGGAAAGGTATTCCAGCTTGATCGGGTTTTTGATGGCGAGTGGAAACGATGATCATTCGGATTCGAAAGAAGCCGTTTTGGAGCAATTGGTGAAACTGTTTGGTGAAGAAGCGGCTACACCGGTGAATTACAAAGAGAATAATATTAACGATATATTTGTGCCACGGTGCGGGGACTTTGTGGCTCTAAGACAGTTGACTGGGGAAAGAAATCCGAAACACCTAGAGTGGAGTGCTCTTGATGTATTCGCAGAGGGTGACGTGGCGGCTGCTCTGCAAGCTGGACACATGGCTTATTTGAATCTTCTAACCTGCCTCCGTCCTCAGGCACAGACTTACGAAGATCTCAGTACGGCGGACTGTCCGTCTATTCTACCTACTAATCCTATTGACGGTTGGTTGTCTTGCATTAATGTCGTGAGCAGTATGAATTTATTGATGTATACTGCAGCTATTTATATAGGGCTACGTCTGTTTAACTCCTACATGAGGAAATGACAAGATATCTTATGTATTATGACTGTTATTAAAAACTGCTACACGCGTAGGTACCGTTGTTTACTGTTGTATCGCCGTTATAAAATTAACGTGAGTCTTTTGTATATTTGATTGTGTTTTTAATTGATACCCGCGACTTTGTCTGCGTTTATTACATTTCATTACTTTAACTGCTTTTCTTTGGTACTCATTTAAATCATAATAACTTTTAATAGCATGAATTGATTTTAATGAAACAAAGATTCAGACATACAGATAGACAAATATTTCTACAAATTATTTAAATGCATTTAATTGCGTATTCTTAGTCAATTGCATTTTTGTAATAATATAAAACAGTTATAACTACACACGCGTTAAATTTTCATTTAAAGTCTTCTTTAATAAATATGAATACTAAGAAAGAGGATGTTATTATTTAAAAATGATTTCTTTCTGTTGTCGTACAACGAATGAACACGTAATTACTAAATATATAAATCATAATATCTCCTAATACAAGAGTTAAAATTTGTACATAGATACATCTTAGTTCACATTAATATCAGTCAGAGTTGAGATTAAAATCAGAATACAATTATATGTAAGGACAATATTAAACAATTCCAATCACATTTTCTTATCATTATCTAGTCCGTTGTGCCCTAATATAGGGCCGCTGTATGCGCAATGTGAAGTAACCTTGCTAGCCCAACGACATTATCAGGGCCATAGGAAATAGGCCAAGATTATCATCTAGCCATGAGAGTCTTGATAAAATACTTAAGCAGATACTTGACGCCTACCATACTATTGTAAATCTGATATACAAAATTCTATAACACAACATATTATGAAATGCCTTAACAAATCGTCTTTGCTGATGTGAATAAATGAGTGTTTGCTATAAATATATGACAGGCGCACTCAATTATTTTGCTTAAATTTTGTGTGAATGTATTTATATTTAACGAAATTTTTTAGGTTATGTAGTTCTCTCAAATAGAAGATGTATCATCAAATCCTTAGACGAATTCCTTTTAAAGGTGTCGTGGTCGAGTGGTTATTCGCATGTATCACACGCATGTAGTATCACAGTAACTATACCGAAACATACAAGTGTGTATATCACAGAGTTCGTAATCGCCAACATGTCATGGACTGGCGTGGTGATTATGCCGACACCTTCCCACGAGAGTAGGCCTATGACACTTTAGTGGGCCTCTTTCAAATTTATGTGATAATGAAGTTCATTTAGGCTTAGCGTGTCGTCTATTACTCAATTACAACTGGATAACATAACTTATTACACTATATGTATCTATGAAAAAGGTAATTGTTTGAAGACTTCTTTGTACTTGGTTTCATATTGTATAGATGAATTTAAAAATGTGTGTAAATTAACAATTTACCATATAACACAAGATGTAAAGTAATACTAAATATTCAAGTGAACGAAATCTGTTATGAGTATTGTTGCTTTGAAAATTATAATGATGTAAGCCTTTCTATTGGATGTGATATCTTTATCACAAAGATAAGTAAACAATAGGCATAAGCGAGTCAATCAGTTTAATTTAATTATAATAATACTTTATCAAACACATGTACAGTAAACCACATGTTTTGTATTATATTTTTAATTTTAAATGCGCTTTTGCAGTAAATATTTATTGTATGTATATTCTACATTTCCTTACTAGTCTTCTTCTAAGTCCTTCGTAACAGGTAAGCGGTGTTTTATAATGCTATAGTCTGGTTATCATATTCAAATGATTGTCCGTCCAAACCCATTACGAATGTGAAAATGAATATATTATAACCATAAATAGTAAAGCGAACTACAAAAGAACTCTTTCAAGATGGATTTCGTGTTACCAAAAAATCTCCGTAGAAGGCAAGGTGGTCATAACTTCTTTAATGGAACTTATCTGGACCACGACGAATATGTTTGCATATCGCGTAATAATTTTGTATTGACAAATATTTTGTGTTCTAAATGGTGAATACATAAGAATTTTGTTTGAAAATAAAAATATATCATTGGCAGATGTGTAAATAGTGCTTTCTCAAAAAAACAAAACTATCAAAGTATAGCCTTTATCATTAAATTATAGAATAATTGTTTTAAATGTAAATTGCCATTTATTTATATTATCAGTTGTTTCCCTTATTCTATTTAAATATCGGTACAACCTCACCTTCTATACAAATACAATTCTTTAATCCGTCCATAACTTTTTCGGTCTTCCTTTAGTCCTACATTCATCTGCCTCTATATTTTCGACTTTACTCTATTCCTACATCCATCCACCTTCATATTTTCGGCCTTACTCTAGTCCTACATCCATCCACCTCTATATTTTCGGCCTTACCCTAATCATACATCCATCCACCTCTATATATTCAACCTTTATCTAGTCCTACATCCATCCACCTCTATATTTTCGACCTTACTCTAGTCCTACATCCATCAATATTAATGTAATTTGAATTAACGGATCGAATTAAGGACGAGAGAAGAGTAATAATTCATATTACTATTATCTCATTAAAAAAAAAAAAACAATATTAACGGAGCAATAATGAAGAATGTTTCAAAATCGGGGTTTTTTAATCCTTTTGAGAGTTCCGGCGCATGTTAGCGTTAGCCCAAAGTTACTATTCCATGCGGACGAAGTCACGGGCAGAAGCTAGTAATAAATAAAATAACAAAAACAAATAAAGTATCCTTAAAGTCTTATAAGTATGCTTTTATTATTTACAAGAACCCCTCCTCGGGTGAAGTCCTTTTCCAAAGAAGTCCATTGATCGTTGTCTTAAGCTACTTTTAGCCTGTTTAATCTCACTGTTCTTGTGATGTCATCGTGCCATCTTGTGTGGGGTCATATTTTGTATCTTTTTCCTTTTGGACCATCCCACGTAGTGATTGATTCCTTTGGTACGTTTGTCGCCCCGACACTAAATTACTCCTCAATAATTCTGTCACTGCATACTGTTCTTAATGCATCCATAAAAGGAATAAATAAGTAAGGCATAAATTAATCTCTGGTGCAAACCTATATTTACTTTGAACTTGTCGGTAACTATACGCATTGACCTGATGTGTGTGAAGTAGACATTAAAAAAGTGTATTGCATTTTCTGTTTCACGCAGAATGAAGTTTCGAGGCTTGATAATCGAAAAACAATATATTCTAATTATGTCGTCTAAATAAAAACTTTTTGTCATTTCGACCTCGGAAATGTTTCCGCAATCTAAAAAAAGTTTACTGCCAGGAAATAGGGAATCGGAAGTAATTTGTTTACGGTTTAGAACGCTTGACCGAACGCTAAATTTACCGGGCAGTTTTTACCTATTAGCTGAATAATCAGCGTTTTATTTACTCATGTTTTGAAATTCTGACGTCTCCTAAATATTCAACGTTAAAGGCGTTCTTGATCCATTAATCTAAAAATCATATTACTGAGTTATTATTAGAAGTAGTAGATATAGTTAGTTCGATGTTTTTAAACGTCCAAACTAAATCTATTATAAAACATAAAATGCGTTATAAAAAAAAGCAAAATCAAAAATACTTTATTCAATTTAGGTTTTGAGAATGCGCTTATGAACGTCAAAGCCACCACCAGTTCAGAAAAAAACTATCCACTCATCGAGAAGAAACTGCAAGAAACTCGATCTGGTTTATTTTTTTCTCTTGCCAGCCCGGCAGACAATATTCCGCCGTGATAATAAAAAAAACCTCAACAAATTACATACCTAAACCTTTCTCAGTAATCACTTCGTCTACTAATGAAAACCACATTAAAATGCGTTCAGTACTGTTTGAGTTTATCGCGAACAGGCAGGCAGACCGACGCGACGTAGCATTAGGACTTTGTTTTATTATATGTATGAATGATATATATTTTTACAAACATATATACATTCGTTTTTAGTGGATGCACAGATATTGGCGTCATTTCCAGACACCACAATCGTTCACATATTGATCCACCTATAATAACCTTTAGATATTAAAACCAGCTTGACTTAGTTCTTGAACTCATTATCCAGCAAATCGGTAATGTGCTTCGTGACTTTGTTATAAAACCTAACAATATTACAACTTACAATTCTCTATCAAGTTACAAATCTTCGACTGGCACATTCATTGTCCCTATTACACACGGAAAAAGGCCTACAGATAACCGTGTAAAATCGAATTCGATCGTGACAGACATACGCAAATTTTCTATGAATATATAATGTTTTTGTTTCTAATCTGGGACGCAATTTTAATCTGTTCCAACACGAGTCATCCACGTACTTCTGTATTGATGCTTGTAAATTACTAAACAATGCCAAGCATGATGACGTATGTTTCCTTACGTCACAAGAGTATAAGTCGCATTGTAGGCCACTACCACTACACGCAATACCATATTGAACAAGAATAACAATTAGACATACCCACTAACCTAACTTTACGTAACACACTTTCGATTCGATCCACTGCCAAATAAATCGCTATGTTGTATAACTATATATCTAGTATCAAAAATTATGAAGGTGTAGTATTGGCAAAGACATTTATTTGAGTTTTCTATACCGTGGATGGATCGAAGTGAGAATAACTAAGTATATAACTTTTTTCTCGGACTGACTACGCTATTGACCTAGCAAGGTCTTAACAGCTTCACCGGACTACAACTGTGTGAAGTGACTGGATATGGTGTCAATTAATACAGGTTCCGATGTAATGTAAATGTGATTTAAATTGTGTACTACTGGATGTTTTAGATTATTTCAATAACGGTCCTTTTTGTTTATGAAAATAATATATTTAGATATAAAATTTATGTTATAATTTATGTCGAACCTTTTTGCTGTTTTTTTTTTTATAGGGGCTTTTATTCCACCGAACATATTAACCCCATTGATCCCCAATCTCTATCATGTAAGTCGCTGATAAGCTATCATTACCAAATCATACAGTTTCCTAGCGTCACCCGAACAGCGTTCAGCCAAGATGCTTTGACAATACCTATGTTCTGGTTTCGATGCGGTTCTTAGCACACTCCATCATCAAATGATGTACATCGTCAATTTTTCTGCATACATCGCAGTTGTGAGATTCAGCTTTCCTCATTAGCTATACAAAACTTCTCGATGGATAGTGCCCGAACACCTCTTTGCCGTTTTGATTCTAACTTTATAATGTAATGGCATTTCTATGTTTAATTCTGACGAAGAAAATAAACAGGAATTTGAGGTATTTTAGAGTGTTGGGATCTTAATCTGCCATGTAGTTACTGGATTTTATATTTTGTTCATAATCTAATATTATTTGACTCTATTATTTGTAATATAAGTGGTGTTTTACGCAACATAAATGTAATAAGCTTTATTTTGATATCATAATTTAACTGCATGAAATATATAGAAGTAAGCCTAGTTTAATTTAGAAAATAGTTTCTTCTACACATTTAGATTTCAGTAAACTCATCGTATTATAATAGCGTTTTTACATGAAAAGGAGTACGTGAGTTAATTAATTGAAATCAAAGAGAATGACAATTCATGGAAATTGCTGCGCGCGCGCGTATCACAACAATATGAAATAACTCGCCGTTGACCGCACAACAATGGACTCTGAATGATAATATTATTATGTACAAGCACTTGTTTTATTACGCTGAATAACCGATTCAGATGAAATGACAAGGAGACTGTATTGTACAAGAATGTAATGGGATTTTTTTCTAAGCCCGACTGGCCACATACTCCGTCAATTACAGTTGGAAGCCAGTTTTTAGGATATTTATGTTTGTGTCTAGCCACCGACAGCTATACAACCACTATCAACGCCTTTAAACCCTTTTTCCAATGGAGAGATTCCCTTATGGATACCCATCCTGTCAGGCAGCTGAGGATGGGTTATGTCCCACGCACTAAAAGCCCATAATATCTTATTACACCTTGGCCGGGGGAACAGGAGCTGCCTTACCGGCACTGCGTCTACTCCCCCGAAAGGTGTAGGCCCTCATAAGGGGCCCGACTGTGTCTGAGGAGTCACATCGGCACAATGCACCTCTACTACATGGGCCTATGCAGTTTACACTGCCAGCACTGTCATTACTTCCTTAGAAGAGTAGTAGTATACATGACATAATATATACTATAGTGTGGAAGCATTGTGTTATTCATCCTGAGTATTGAAGTCAATAGTATTGAAAAATTGATATTCAATTATTGAAATCAAAAGACCCTCCCCGTTCCGTCGTCTTTTACAAATTACGACTTTTCTTAGTAATTAAAAGAATAATAACTTAAAACTTTCCCAAAACAAAACTATAACAACAAACAATAATAATTTCTACTTTCTACAATTCAGTCGCTGATACTAACTATTGAAGATTATAACCTACTATCATTATTAAGCGTCTTTTAATGATTTGTCAGAACTTTCTAGAATTTTTTTGTGTTATCATCATCATCATTGTTGTGCCCTAATATTAGTCCCATCTAATTGTATACAATAACCAAATTATTATTTTTTTTTTTTTTCGAAATGACTACGCTGTTGACCCAGCAAGGTCTTAACAGCTTCACCGGACTACAATAACCAAATTATTATATTATTATAGATACTACGAATATTACACAATATAAAACCAAACAAAGCATGGGAGTTTTTGGCGCGATCTTTGTCACGTACTGGCTCTTATTTTATTACTAGCCCCTGCCCGCGACTTCGTTCGTGTAGTAATAGTTACTTTGGGCTAATGTTTACAAGCAGCGGAAGCTCTCAAGAAGAAAAAAAAAACGATTTTGAAGTATTTTTCATTGGTACTCCGCTCTTATTGGTCTTAGCGTGATGATATAATTAGTGTGAATTGTACAATCTCAATACCAAATATTAGTAGATGTACACAGACTCTTATACCATGCATCGGTCACGCTCACTAGCATGTCATGACGCGAAATGAAAAATTGATCTCCTACCAAAAGATACCGCTTAACGCGCTTAATTAAGTCTTAATTTCAATAAGAAATCACGGTTATCAATGCGTAAATAAAAATTAATTGTTGATTGCTTGTCAGCGCAGTTCATCAAAATGGCTGCACCTATGTTGCTAATAAAAAAAAAATTTTTTTTCGTTGTATTTGGATGATAGATATAATTTTAAAAATTTCATGGAAAAGTAAAAATTCTCGTTGAAACATTTCCATATAAAAAGTTGTGGAATTAATTTACAATAGACATTTGGCAGATATTCGACCATATTAATTTGTGGTAGAGCCACGATGATGCTATAATTGGTTTCAGCATGAATGGGTCGGCTCGTCCGGGGTAGTACCACCCCTCTCACAGAAAACCGACGTGAAATAACACTGCTTGCATTGTTGTGTTTCGTTCGGTCAGTGAGAGTACCGGAGGCCCACCTCCCTTGATATTTCCTTCTTTCCCTTTCTTTACCCTCCCCTCTCTCATATACAGGGTGGCAACGCACTTGCAACTTCCCTGATGTCGCTAGTGCCTATGGACGGTGGTGATCACTTAACATTACGTGACCCACCAGTTCGTTTGCCTCCTTTGATATAAAAAAAATATATTACCAGAATCGGCAGACTAAAATGTTAAGTTTTCATGGTCGTACTGCGAAGGAAAAATTTAGTTTCATTTTTTAAGACCCCTTGCGTATCTGGTTTAGGCAAAAAAATTAAAACAAAACAGCCTAAGATCAGTCCAAACACACTTCTGTTTATAAATTCGTTAACAAGTTATTATTTGTCAATTAAGCTATTACAGTATAGTATATGTTTCATTTTGAAAATAAAAACAATATTGTTTGTAAGAAATAAATCAATATTAAATTTTTTTATGGATTTACGTCAGTGAGTTATTCTAAATATTCTATATGTTTACAAAACAAGCTACTTATAAGTTGTTTAAACACCTGTATCAATATTACTTATAGAAAACAATATCATGTGGCTATTAATAGTCTGTTTTTACTCTAACTTCGTCATTGTTTATATCAATCTTGTAACCTTAGGGTTTAGGAAAATTATGAAACGATTCAATCCGTTAGTGGTATCCGCCGCAAACTATGAACCCGTACCTAACGCTGCGCGTTATAAAAGACGTCCGTGATGCATTTTTACCGACCCTCCTGATTTAATCACGTCAGCGAACGATCAGTACCAGCCTGTCCCTCGAAACAGAGCGTGCTCATGCCCACGCCCGCGTAACCACAGATCACGCCGCCGTGGTCTGGAGGTTAATTTCGCTCCCGCACACCCGATTAGGCCTCCCACGGCAGCGGCTCAAGCCTAGGTTCGAGCCCTCGGTAGGGAGCCCTTGAGTGCGTTGCTTGCGCGATACGATGACACACAAATATACATCACTGCTACAACACTACACGATCACCCCCACACACGTGCACGCTACACGCTTACACATGAAAGTGGAAGGGTTTACTTTTTTCCCTTATCGAACTGAAAAACTCTCAATTTTCCGATAATAAATATATGGAGGAGTTGTTGAGGCGTGTATGCTTGGTACACATATACGTTTCAACAACTAATACATATATGAATAGTTAGCTAAGATAGGTCGCGATTTTGCATGCAACAGGCAACAGCCAAGCCGAGGTGTACCGTGCACCCTTGAGCTGGTTGCCAAAATAAAATTGGCTGAGTGCCTTAAGCGCTCGCCTTAGTAGTCCGGTGAAGCTGTTAAGACCTTGCTGGGTCAATAGCGTAGACATTTCGAAAAAAAAAAAATTAAACGATTGCATCATTAAATTATGGTTTATTTTAGTTTTAGTAAACAATCTTTTAGTAGATTTTTACTGCCTTTGTCAAGAAAATAATGCTATTTCAAGTTTCTTGCAATCATTTCAATGAAACAACAAGATGGTGGCCGTCTTTTTAGAACTTTCCAGAGACTTTTTTTTGGCAAGTCAGATCCATGTCCTGTGTTATTATTTCCCATCCACTTCACTTGTGCACAATAACTAAACTATATTACGTAAAACACCACCAATATTACAAAAAATAGAGACAAATAACACAATATTGATTGTAAAATATAAAACCACTACATTCAATACATCCAAGATCCCGCCAAAAATTCCTGAATATATGCTTTGATTTTTTTTTATTTTTTAGTATTTTTTAAACCGTTTCATCGAGCTACTTTACATGATAAACTTAATTTTGTTATGACTATTTCATATTAAATCCATTTTATATAATTATTTTATTTAACGTACTCTTTCAAAAAGGATTTTTAGTTTATATAAAAATACATTATTTAATCGTTTAAATTTTGATAAACAATGGCGTCACAAAGTCATTTGTACTGTCATGTAAATACTAAACGCCACCCAGGGAGTATGACAGTAGAGAAGAAGTAATATTGTGGAAGCCGTGCCGCTTGCCATGGTTGCGAAAGTTTACCACCGAAAGGGGCCGAATTGTGAATGCCTATGCTGGCGAACTTCCATTCCGCGTGGATCGGTTATACTTACGGATTTTTCTTTAAAATGTTATCAATTAAATTATCAATTAAATGTAATTATTATTCGGTTAAGTGATATAAATCAAGGTGTTTAAAACACCTATATAAGAGTGATAGGAATTTATCTACAAGCTAAAGGTTCTAAACGCACTCGTCTTTATCTCCCGATATCTATGTAATTAGAATGAGTATTTGATGTATATGTATGCATAATACCATGTAATAAATGTTACACTGATATATATATGATGATAAAATTCTTGATTGTTTTTTATTCCTATATCTGTATTGCCTGTACATGACAGATTTAGGCAGTGTAAAAGTAATGTGTCTGTACTTTTTTAATTTCCGTGAAGAAGATTGTTGCAGTTGTCTAGGATTAAGTGATAAAATACTTTCTATTTTGTTTGCC
>JACEII010000053.1:398328-414368 GCA_014332785.1 Antheraea mylitta | reverse complement strand
TCATTAAAATTGGTCCACTCTATCAAAAGTTATTGTAATTTTAATGACGACGCGACTTAAGTACCAGAGAAAAGTATGTACGTAAATGGACTTAAAACATTCAGATGATTTTATTAGTCACTGATTCTTTTACATTAGGTTCTACACGGATGGAGTCGCGGACACAGCTAGTCTTTTATGTTAAAACTAGTTTCTGCCCGTGACTTTGGTCGCATGTAGTAGTTATTTTGGGCTAATGCTAATTTTAATTCGCGACTTCGCTTATGTGGAAGGTAAAAATATTTTTAAATAATACGTACATTAAACTCGATTTTGAAACATCTTCATTGGTGCTTCGCTACTATTAGTCTTAGTGTGATGATAGCCTATAACCTTCTTTAATAAATGAGCTATCTAACACTGAATTTTTCAAATTGATACAAACCTGCTTTAGTCAACCAGCTTCTCTTCTTTTGTTTATACTACGAGAAGTTTGATTTGTCCAAAGACACCACTTTAATAAAATCAGTGCCTTAAATCTTAACTGTAGTGAAGTAATATGTTGACATCGCTAAAAGCGTAATTCCCATTAAAAAGTGAAAAAGGTCAGTGCACGTATCATTTAACTAGCATATCGCATTGCTCCTGTGAAGTATGTAATTGAAGCACTTAATACAATTCAGAAGATTACAAATTTAGTCATATTTCAAGATATGTACGTTTTTTTTTTTCGAGGGGAATCCTCTTGATGATCTACCTAGCCGGGCAGCATAGGTGACATTGCCAGATTTTTGCTAAGTCCCTTCGGTGTTCTTCTTGTATAATTTAGCAGGGTAAGTAGGAACGGCCTCTATGCTTCTACCCGATACGGCAGGTGTTGACCCCTCATCATGACCCCAACTTGTGGTCTGAAGAGGGAAGACCTTGACACTCCGTGACGTACGTCCTACTTGATTGCCAAAAATATGATGGGAAAAGAACCGACTTGGAATCAGAAATTGGTTATAAATCAACCAGTGATAAAGGACATAGTATGTGAAAACAAAGTGTTTACAAAATTTTCCAAATTCTGTGGATATGTGGTTCGCGATTGTAAAAATATGAATAAATAAATGATAACGCTCTTAACGTTTATAAAAATAGATGTATAATTCAAAGTGATGTCGACATTATATGCTAATGCCGTACAATCACTATTATAAAATAGATTATTTAGTTTAAAATAGGTATGTAATAAAATATCAAAAATATTCGGTAACAAAGATATAATAATAGTACTAATAGAAAATGAAAAATATAATAAGAATAGAAACATATATATATATATATAAATATATGTATATACTTAATAATGTCATGATTGTTAACAACAACTTGATACTACGATTTTTTTACGTCAAACTGTATGTACACCCTTTATAGGCTGCAACTTAAAATAGGTACAGCCCAACCAAATAAGAGCAAAGAAACCCACGCCATTACTGTTCCCCACGCTACAAAATATCTCTGACTTGTGTCAGAGCAACGAAAGCAGGGAACATAACAAAAAAAAATGTGAGTTGTTAAAGATACACAGCAATTTAATTGCATTGTATATCACAGGTAAATTGTAAAGAAAAATACTACTAATAATAGCTACTCGTTCGATTATTATTTGTCAGTTGTTAAGTAGATAGCGCACTGTATCAGTTGCAAGTTACATTTTATAATTTCTATACATATTTTTTCGTGATATATCAGACTCGAAGTCGAAGAAGTGTAACATCCCAAAGCTTTATTATTTCATAGCACTTGTAAGAGTGTATTGAAGAGAGACGCACACAATAAACGACACGTATCACAATGTACGTATTTTTCTCTAATATTATACTAATAGCTGTGCCCGCGGCTCCGTCCGCGTGGAACCTAAGGTAAAAACAGTGATTAATAAAATCATCTGAATGTATTAAGTCAATTTACTAATACACTTTTCTCTCGTACTTAAGTCGCGTCGTCATTAAAATTACTATAACATTTGATAGAGTGAACCGATTTTAATGAAACCACAAGGTCTTATTGTGAACGCATTACTTCAGTAGTGATGCGTGTTCAAACAAGCAGACATATAGACAGATAGACATTTTTATAAACTTTAGTCCAGACAGGAAATAATATTTATTAACTTGATTTGTAAGAGACAAGTTGTTTTTGACAAAACGGCTATAGGAAAGAGACATATTTTTGGGGAGCAACAATGGCACGACTAATCTCTCGTAAAACAAATACATGTTTAACAAAAACAAACTTGAAAGTTATACTGTTAATCTTAATTATTTCCATAAAAATATCACAAGTAAAAAAAATAGGTTTAATAAAGGCTGTTTGTGTAAACTACACTTTTTTTTATTTGGCTGTTTTGGATAACGAGTTTATTGACCATCGTTTTAGACCATAGGTACTCAAATTTTTTGTGTGATAGATCGCCATGTTTTTATTTTACGTGTATACCCCCTGCTTACCTGATATTCATTTTCCCCGGATTCTTCAACTTTAATAAAAGTTAGTTAGATGAGTCCTCATATTATAAAGAGGCAGTATTTAAATAGACAATTTGTGTATATGTATTGTTACAAGGTATGCCAAATTAAAACCACGAGCTACTTCGTTGACTCTTATAGTTTTTCTTTGGCAACCTATCTCCTACATTATTGTCATTGTCGGGTCGGTAATTACTATTACAATTTTCGTGTGTTAATTCCAATGTTCTGACAAGATGGTGGCCCTCTTCTTAGAACTTACTAGAGAGTTTTTGTGGAATCTCAGAATTCATGCTCCGTGGTATTACTTCTCATCCACTTCACTTGCCCTTAATAACCGAACTATATTACGTAAAATGCCACCAATATTTACAAAGTATGGAGTCAAAACAACACACGATTATGAATAACCTACATGACAAGATAAGATCCCGCCAAAAAATCCATCGTTGACTCTTATTTGCATTACAAGGACCTTCAATTTTTTTTCGCCGATATCGACCCTTTTACTAATTATCACAGAGCCCTGGAGTTGATATAGAACACTTTGATAATAACAGTCGTAGTCGATACCGAAGATTTAAAATCGATTACAATAAAAACAAAAACTTGTTTATGTACGAATTACCCTTGACCTTGGTAATTTGTAAATATCGAAGGGACAAAAAGTGCTTCTAAATCGGTTAGATACCTATTTATGACCTAGTACCCACGCGATAAGGAAGCGGTTAGTTAGTATTTAATACTATTTCTGATTTTCGTATTCATGAACTCAGAGGAAGGCGCTTGCCATAGACGCACGGCCAAGTCATGACACTATCAATAAACAGGTGCTACGGGGCAAGGGAAGGATTACGCGTCCGACTGTGCATGAATCGTAGGGATTTACCTCAAATCTGTGGTGATGCTGTAAACAAAGTCCAGAAGGATGCAAATCCTCGATAGCGTTTCACATGTTATAGCCGTCATAACACACCTGTGTCACTATACCGACCCGACTGACGACGTAATGAGTAGTTTCATCCATCGTGCATCGGGCCGTGGAAGCTCCGTTGCGAGACATTATGAATTATAATTTTAAAATGACTATAAAAGATGAGAATGAAGTCAAATGAAAAATCCGAAGTATAATAATAAAGTGGCACGCATTTAAAACGAGTTTTAACATAATTCATAAAAGTTAAATGAAATAAATGAAGGTAGAAAAAAGGTGTGGACAAAATACTGCAGTATTAAAAAAACACATCGCAATTGACAGATTAAAAAAAATGTAGAGTATATTCAGGTATCTACTTTGGATCATTATGCAGTATCCACACTGGGACAAGGAGAATAAATCGTCATCAATTTTTCTTAACTTCGGAAACAATCTCTTTGTTATTCATATCATTTTTAATTGTTTATCTCTAAGTTCATATTTTAGATTATGATTCTTAGTTCTAAGTAAGCGTTAATTATTGTAAATAATGGTTTATTCTACATAATAAAGGTGTCTAAATGAAATAAAAAAAATATATCTCCGCCTCTGCTCTCTGTATATAACCCTGTAACAAATTATGTGTCGCCTATACAAAGCCGTTTATATTGTAAATAATAATTTAAAAAAAGCGATGTGTAATTTACCGTAATAATCAAATTAGTTAAGTAAATTTGCTCAATGAGTTTGAAGGAAAATACGCAACCCGTTTGAATAAGTTAATAATTTACATAATGTCGAAGACATATGGCATTCGTTGGACATGTTATAACCGTAAACGCGGATCTCGTGTTCTGCGAAACAAGTCTTCTTCTGAGACAAAATACGAACAGGCTTTTGAAAAATTTGACGAACGGCTAAAATTCTGGGAGGTTTGCCCTCACAACCTGAATAAGATAGAGATATAGGCGGTCAATGAACTATAAAACTTTAATCCTACCCTAGTATTTTACTTATTATGTTATCGTATAACGGGAACAAAAACGAGAACAATTTGATGTGTTAAGATAAACTCAGCAACATTTTCAACTTCATCAATACAATTTTATATATTATTGTTATTACAATCCTGGAATAAATTCACGTGCACCTATTGCTTTACTTCGGTGTTATTTGTGAACGGGTTACGAATTGATGAATTGTATCACTGCGTTCATTCAATACATTATGAATCAAATCACGTATATCAGAGGCTAAACATTCAACCTCGGTAGTTACGTGATGTAAAACAGAATTTAATAAATTTGTTCGAATAAAAAAAAAATCAATAATTTTACATTATATTTCACGCAAACAAACAAACAAATTTGATAATTTGTATGATGTGTAGACTTTTTAAGTAATATTTTACTAAGTCATAGATTAAGAATTAGAGCTAATTGAACTTTTTTTAACCAAAAAAACGTTCCATTGCATTCATGCTTTTACTAGTGTGATATTGTAAGTGAACGATTGTATAACAATTAAATGTGAACAATATATTTCCTTAAAAAAGTAACTTCCTATTTACTTTACTTTTTACTACTATGATGATTACAAATAATAGTATAATTGTTTAAATAGAGTAGAATTTATAAACGACAATAGAGTTACCTTCATTTGCGTTCCGATTCCGATAGTGCGACATTGAAAAATGAAACTTTTTTTCATATCATGAATCTCTCAGTATGATAAGCGGCTAAATTAAAAATCTCGAGATTACTTTACGATACAATAGGGAGCAACGCTTTGCGCAACAGGTCGAGTACTATTGTTTTGTTGACAGCATAACGTTTGGTTTGGGTCTCGGAACGTCAGTCGATTCGCGCAGCTGAGATTGATAGTCGGCTGACATTCGCGCGTTTTATTTGTTTGGTACGAGATGTCATCTAATGTGATTAACGAAAAATATCTAAATGATACGAAGTTGAATAGTTTGAGTGCGTTTAGCGATAAGAGTTTAGCACCAATAAATAGTAGATATAGATCTAAAAGTTTATCTAGTGATAAATTGAATAAAACGAATGCTGATCGTGCTGCGATATTGGAGGATGTTGAGGCCCACCACGTCGCTGACAAATCCGAGACACCTGGGTGTCTCATCGGCAATAAAATAATGAACCAAGGAGGTCAACCGACGGTAAACGTGTAAGTTTTTACATAGCCTCTTTCTTATTTCTTATTACTATTTATGATTTCCCTTTGTGACCTTGCTTATAAAATGTGATCACTTAATAATTCGACGCTCATTTATATCACATATCATTTGTGTAAATTTTAAATACATAAATTATTCATTTTATTATAATTTGCTTGACACTTGATTCTACAAAAAGTTTAGTGATATATTCTGAAAGTTTAAATTTTATCTTAGTAATCTTTGAAGGGACAAAATGTAAGTAGTAACTTTTATACTTAAATGTTTATTTTAAGTAAATTGTTAACATATTATTAAAAAAAAAATGACATTGAATTTTTCAGTATTTATAATTCATTATAACTTAAATAGCTTAAGTATTAAAAGATAACCTTTTTTTCTGTATTTTCGATTTCTTCTCATTTGTGTACTAATTAACTAAAAAGTTGTTATTGAGTCCACAATATTTAGTTTCATATTAATAAAAGCACAAAATAAAATCAATTGCGAATATAAAAATTAAGTAAATTTCACTTTAATCAACTGAAACCTTAAGATTTCATTCTTAATATATTAATTAGGTTTGATAAATTTATTATCACTTGCAAATCAAATCACATTCAAAGTGATTGATTAAACATGTAATGTATTTACAGATTTAAGATTAATTAACCAATATTGTAAATTATTTTGTTAACTTTTTGAGATCAAAGTATAGTTAAAGCAATCATCTTAATTAGAAACATCAAATATATTTTATTCCGTTTACATTCAAGAGTTAAATGAACTGGTGAGATAGATAGTATGTATTTACAACATATCTTAAAAGATAAGTGTGAAGTGTTTTTTGTTAGACGGAATAATTTATTTTATTTAATTCACTGACAATGGTGTTTTTTCCATTGAGAAAGTTATATATCAGATTTTAAAGTATTAAGTAGTTAGTATTAAAATTTGTTAATACAATTTTTTTCATATTAAATATATGTGTGAATATTCAAACTATATAATATTACTAGCTGACTTAGACAACTTTGGGTAAAATAGATTACCTACCAGTTCTAATTGTATATCCAAATTTGAAAAACCTTAAAAAACCTAGAAATTGATTATAGTGACTCCCACCATTTATAATTGTGAAACCAAACAGTTCTGAGATTACTCAAATAAATAGCTGCTTGTTTTAGTTAATGCATCTGTGATGTGTGGAAGAAATTTCGATGAGGCAGATGTAGCCCCATCTGTCATCCAGCAACATCAATAATTTCATTTCATTTGAAATATGAATGACCAATTAATCACTTGAATATTGTTCATACAAAGATTCTAAAATCGCAAATAAAAAATGGGAAGGTGGAGTTAAAATTTACGATTAAAGGGTTTTTTGATGACAGATAAGAAAAATCCATAAATAAAAAATTGACAAAAAATTTACACACAAAATCGTTTTAATGGGGTACTGTAATCACCTAGCAGTATGCAATATACTTTACGACCTATTCTCATAACTACCAAATATGCATTTAAAATTTTATAAAAATTGGTCAAGCCCTTAGGGATAAGTTCGAACACTAACACCGTGACACAAGATTTTTATATACTAGATGTAAATAATGGGCAAGTACATAAACACAAAAAAAATTCATTGATTTTTATTTTGAACTAATAAAACTCTTAAACTTTGCACACATACAATTACAATATAAAACTTAATAAAAATAAAACATAGTCTAGTGCCATCATCATCATGTACCAAGTTAGTCACATGGATAGCACTAGAACTTTCCCTATGAAAAAATATTTACATATGCAAACTTTATGTGCGGTGTACCATTTGTGAATAAATTAATCCAAATGTAATATAAAGTATATATACTTTATATTTTATAGTTTAATGAAGTTGTAGGCTCCATATGCCTATAGTGTTGTCACTTTGATAAAAAAAGTTTATATTTAACCAGCTGGCCTGGTGGTCATTGTTCCGCCTTCAAATAAAAAAAACTAAACAAATTATATACCTAAATCTTCCTTATGAATCACTTTATCTTCTGGTGAAGTCCATATGAAAATTTGTTCCATAGTTTTATGAGTTCATCACAAACACACAGACATGGCAAAGGAGTTTGTATTGTAAGAATTCTTAGGCAATATACATTTGTATTTCATTATTTATGTATTTACTTCTTGAACTATATATTGTGTTTTATTTGCTTTCAATATTGAAACAGTAGAAGAAACAATGAAATATTAGTGTTTATTTTATCTACCTGTATTCATGCCCTGTTCAAACAGGGATTCCAAAGAATGAAGTACTGTTTATCTAATTGTTTGCTTAACCAATCTATGACAGTTTATACAAAGATTATTAATTAACTATTGTTTGTTATGAGCTTGAATATAGATGTTTCCAGTCTTAATTAAATGATTAGCAAAGCTATATATTGAAATAATTTACTAGACACAGTGTAACATATTTTTTTGGTTGATAGATTTCATATTTGTGTCCTAGTTTATTGACATGTTAGGTTTGAATTAAGATCATTTTTTCTTCTGTTTGGCCTCTGTAGGCAATTCTGCCAATTTCAAGTGTGGTAAATACATGTTTTAAATATAATAGACAAATATTCAGTGTAATAATGTAGATTGATCTAAAAGAGAAACATGTCTCCATAGGATCACGAAAGAGGGTAGACTCTGTGCTTTGAGTCCCATAGAGATAACAAGCAATACTAAATTGGAAATATCCACACATATACATAGCATAATTATCTATCTAATACTTTTAAAGGAGCAATTCTTGTATATTTTTATGTTTGTATATATTCAGGATCTCAGAAACAGCATCATAAATATCCATGAAACTTAGTATGTAGGTAGTTTCGGGGACAATCAATTGATCTAGCTAGATTTTATTCATAGAAAACTTTTTTTAACGGAGTTTTCAGGCAATGAAAAAATATAGCTAGAATTTGAAGGAAAATTTCGCCAGTGCTGTCAAAACAAAAATTGCTCAGATGGAAGTTCTGTTGCTTTGAAAATCCGTGTAACCCCAGTTCAAATCCGAGTGACGACAGAAGAGATATATGTTATTAATATTTTTTATAATTATTATCTTTTCTAAAAAAATGTTAATTTTATGAGGCAACAGTTCATTTTCATTTCAAAATGTTTTTTAAAGAACCGAGCTAGGCTACGTCGCCCAGGTTCTATATGTAAAACGATATATAACATTATATTGTTACTATAAATGAAGACAGTAAATGTTTCAATAAAAGTAGAATATACATACGTAAGTAATGTATTAATATTAGTAGTATGGGGGATATTAACCGGAAGGCTATCATATAGGGAACTAGTATTTCATATGTTAGTTCTATCATTGATATTTCATATGCTATTGTTGCCAGAAATAAAATAGAAATGATAAATCTGTGGCGGCACAGTTTTCATATCAATTAATGCAATTTTGTATAAGCGGGTGAATTTAAAATTATTAGTAGAGGGGTATTTTAAGGTGTAATTAATACACTTAATTGATCTCTTTTATATGTAATAGCTTAATTTACAAAATTTGTTGTTATACTGTTGCTGTTTTGTTTATACTTATATCAATCTTTGAATATGAAGAATTAGTTAAATGATTATTCCTTGTGTGTATAATCATTTTTCTTGTAAGCAATATTGAAGTGCTCGCTTTTTACGTCTGTGGGATGTTAGATGATATTTGCTGGTTCACATTTTGCCAAAACATCATCGGTGTTATTACAAAAAAGTTAAATACGAATTGAATAATTGCTTTAAAAAGGTTGCGTTTTAAATGCACTGCGCTCGCTGAATGTTCGCCATCTTGCTGTTTTGTCTCCCTTTGGTTAGGTTAGGTTAGACTTGCGAAAAAAGGATAACGCGAACTTGCCTCGGGCGAGCGTGGTGCATTTAGTACGAAACCTTTTTAAAGCAGGTATTTAATACTTATTTAACTTTTTCGTTTTAACACCGCATGTGTCTAGAACATTCTGTCTCGTTAACAATCTTACTAGGTTTCTGTCTTAATTTTATTCTAATAATTATCAATAAAAATTCCCTTGTTTCTCCGTTTTATGCCCTGCTGTATTTTAGAGGAAATATTAAGTACTGAATATTTATTTGTTCCGTTTCTGAACTGAAATGCTGACTTTGCAATATATTTCTTATAGATTTTTTTTTTTTCGAAATGACTACGCTATTGACCCAGCAAGGTCTTAACAGCTTCAGCGGACTACTAAGGCGAGCGCTTAAGGCACTCAGCCGATTTTATTTTGGCAACCAGCTCAAGGGTGCACGGCACCCCTCGGCTTGGCTGTTGCCTCTTGCATGCAAAATCGCGACCTATCTCAGTTAACCTAGCCAACCATTCATATATGTATGAGTTGTTGAAACGTATATGTGTACCAAGCATACACGCCTCATCAACTCCTCCATATATTTATTATCGGAAAATTGAGAGTTTTTTTTCCTTATCGAACGGTTGGCTAGGTTAGGTTAGGTTATAGAAACTGTGACGTTCCGGTTGGTTCAGGTACTTACTGGACACGGCTGTTTTGGCAAGTACCTGAACCAAATTGCCAGGAGGGAGGTGTCTCCGAGATGTCACCACTGCGCCGAATGTGACGAAGATACACACAGTGGAAGAGTGTCCTGCGTGGGTGGTAGAACGCGCCGGACTTACTGCCGTGGTGGGTAATGACCTCTCGCTGTCGGCCCTGATCTTATCCATGGTCCGTAGCGAGAGGGCATGGAAAGCTGTGGTCGCATTCTCCGAAACCGTCATCCGCCAGAAAGAGGAGGCGGAAAGATTGCGAAAGAGGGAGCCCGACGCCCCAGCTATACGGCGAGGAAATGCGAGCCGTGGCCGACGAAGAGGTGCAGGCATATTCCATCCCATGCCTCCCTAACAAACCTTCAGGTGCCGGACGCGGGGGTGTCGGTCACCGGTAAATGAAGGCCCGTGTGTATAGAGCACGGCATATTGCCGCCGCTCGAAGTGAGGAGCAGAGGGAGGATTCTTTCTGAGACGTGGGTCCCCGTTTTTTCACCATCCACGGGCGACCCAAGCGCGTGATCAGGGCAGCGGAGTTTTGCTAATCGTCTCCCCGCACCCTGGTTCACATTCGCGTTCAGCGGCCAAGGGGTTTTTAGTCGGTAGGAGTCCGACATAACCCTCACGCTGTCCCCCGGCGGCATGTGGTGTATCCGATGCAGGATTTTCGCCTCATTAAAAAAAAAAAAAAAGTTATAGAAACTGTATTCTTTGTTAATAGCCAACAAAGAGATTAGAAATTAAACGTTAAATTACTTATGTTCCTATTTCGTAATTAAATATTGTAATTTGTCGAGACGGCTATTATAGCGTGTCATTATTATACAATCTACATTCATAAGTTTCGAAGCAAGAAAAACGATCTCTCAAGTCTTACTTACACGTGTTTCATCAGAACACATTTATGTCCTATAAATACCTATTTCTCGAAGTAATTACATCATAATAAATTTAAATTCTTCAATTAATTTATCTACAAAACAAACACGGTCTGGGGCGTACATAAATTGCTTTGATATGTTATCATAATACTTGCTGCATGTGTACTTGAAACGAGGCTACTGTATCATATAAGTTCATAGACCAATTATGACTAGAGATGACGCTACCGACTTTACTTTTATTACTTTTTACACTGTCAAGTTGCGAATCTGCTATAAAAAAACATAGCTATGCCGGTAGAATTTAGTGTCTTAGTACCACTTCAACATCAACTGAGGTTGTAGAGAAAAGTTAAATCTATAATATATTAAAAAAAACTATATCTATACACATAAAAAAAAAAGGTAACGCGACGAAATATGTACATTATATATTTTAAATTTTTTTTTTTCGAACTGACTACGCTATTGACCTAGCAAGGTCTTAACAGCTTCACCGAACTACTAAGGCGAGCGCTTAAGGCACTCAGCCGATTTTATTTGGACAACTAGCTCAAGGGTGCACGGCACACCTCGGCTTGGCTGTTGCCTGTTACTTGCAAACTCGCGACCTATCTTAGCTAACCTAGCTAACTATTCATATATGTTTGAGTTGTTGAGACGCATATGTGTACCAAGCATACACGCCTCAACAACCCCTCCATATATTTTTTTTATCGGAAAATTAGAATTTTTCCAGTTCGTTAAGGGGAAAAAAAATAAACCCTTCCACTTCCATGTGTAAGTGTGTACGTGTGCACGTGTATGGGGGTGATCGTGTAATGACGGTGACTGCACAATACACGTAAAGCGTATAGGCAAATTATATAACGAGATAACAAACTTCTATACATTTAATAAGAAAGTAAATGTAACGTGTATGTTATTTTTTGATTTTTAAAGAAATAAGTAATAAGATATATTTCAATAATTTTTAGAATTGTCTGTCTGTTTGTTTAAGTACGCCTCATTGCTAAAGTTCACAAGAAAATCATAAAACATGGAGCATGGAGTAACGCTTAGTCTTAGTTTGATTTAAATCGGTTCATTATATCAAACGTTATTGTAATTTTAATGACGACGTGAATTTAAAAAGTAAATAAAATTTTAAAATTAAAATTTAGAAAGTAGATAAGTAAATGGACTTAATACATTCAGATGATTTTATTAATCACTGTTTTTTTTTTACATTAGTTTCCACAATAACGGAGTCGCGTGCACAACAACTAAATTAGTAGGAATGGAAATATGTTTCAACAGCGAAAAGTTGTGTTTACAGTACAGTTTAAACTATTTAGAACAATTTATTACTTGATGCGATGATGGTACAGTGGTTAGAGTGTTCGTACACAGCATAGATGGACGTAGGTTTGAATACTCGCAAATTATTCGAAGGTTTCGGTGAAGGCAAACATCGTGATAGCATGATGGTAAAGCTTTATATTAAGCCTTCCTATCTAGTTACCACTGTCAAGTTGCGAATCTGCTAAAAAAAAACATAGCTATGCCGGTAGAATTTAGTGTCATAGTAACACTTCAACATCAACTGAGGTTGTAGAGAAAAGTAAAATCTATAATATATTTAAAAAAAAACTATATCTATACACATAAAAAAAGGTAACGCGACGAAATATGTACATTATATATTTTAATTATTTTTTTTTCTCGAACTGACTACGCTATTGACCTGGCAAGGTCTTTACAGCTTCACCGGACTACTAAGGCGAGCGCTTAAGGCACTTAGCTGATGCTTAAGGCACTCAGCCGAATATATTTTAAAGAAAAAGTACTCTGCTGGAGTTTAGAATCAATGATAAAATACATTTCCATGGTTTTAAAATTTTTGTCTCTGTCCGTCGGTCTGTCAGTCCTTATACTGAATTCACACAAAAAAAACTGGACGGATTTTGACTAGATTTGGTATGGTAACAATTTATACACCGGTATAACATATCGGACATGTATTACACATATAGCACATTCGTATATATTTATATCTTACTTATAGGAAAACATAAAAGAGAAGACGTATACGCAATACCTACTGTACGCACTATGAAGAAATCTGATACTGATCTAAAAATTAAAACCACACAATACAATCCTATAATTATATCAGTCTTTATAATTAGAATTTCAAGCGGACATAGTCGCGGGCACAGCTAGTTATTATAATATTGCTCGCGTATCACACATGGCTATATTGCCCTTTTTTCTATTTTATTTTTAGCAACCTATCTTCTAAGTTATTTCTTCGACTGTTTAGTAAGTAGTAATACTATAAATGTCTTGTGATTATTTCAATATTCTAACAAAATGGTGGCCCCCCTTTTTAGAACTTTCTAGGGAGTTTTGGTATCTCAGAATTTATACCCCTTGTAATATTTGCCATCCACTTGTGCACACAAATCGAACTGTATTACGTAAAATGCCACCGATGTTACAAAATATAAGAGTCAAATAACACAAGATTATGAATAAAATATAAAAACCACTATATGACAAACAACTCTTTCATGTCTTCTCTCTTCTTCTTCTTCTGCATTAATTTACATAGGAATTGGTGACTTAATTAATGATTTAAAGTAACCTATGACTCTGATAAAAAAATCACAGTTAAATTTTGTCTATCGTTTCCTATTTTAATAAACCTGTTGTAAGGTCTCTTGCACTTCACTATAAGCCGATGGCAGATAATGCACGTTTAGTCGTAAGTGGTCTGTACATACATTTGTTGATTCTAAGGTATAGGTAAATATTGATAGAATTGGCTGTTTGATCGTACTTTGAA
Organism: Antheraea mylitta; assembly: GCA_014332785.1. Classification (NCBI taxonomy): domain Eukaryota; kingdom Metazoa; phylum Arthropoda; class Insecta; order Lepidoptera; family Saturniidae; genus Antheraea; species Antheraea mylitta. Next base: position 400,494 of record JACEII010000053.1, on the reverse strand, counting down.
CTTATATTTTTTTTATCTTCCAACGGATGTTTATATGGACAGATATACACAGAATATTTTATTTTTGTTACCGATAAAAATAACCTATTATTTTCTATTTAATTTGACTTTACGAGGTTCATACGGCTTTGTAACATATGCGGGACGCACTCAGACAAAATTTAGTAAAATTAATCTGGTTTTATAAAGTCTATTGATCAATCACATGAATATTAGATGTACATAAGCCGTTATACTACTCGTCGGTAGTGTAAAAGAAGCCGTGCACGCGCAATACGGTCGGTGCCGCTTACTAGCGTGTCGCTGACGCGAAATCATAAGTTTATGTCCTATTAGCAATACCGAAAAACGCGGCTAAAGAAGATTGCACTTCAGAAACGTTCCTTACAGAATCTACATTACTAGCTACTGCCCGTGATAATGTCTGCGTGGAATAATTACTTTGGACTATCGTTAACTCACGACTTCGTAGAAGGCAAAAATATTTTTAAATAATACGTATGTTAACCCAAATTTTGGAACATTCTTCATTGGTGCTCCACTCCTCTTGGTCTTAGCCTGATGATATATAGCATATAGGATTCGTCGACAAATGAGCTATCTAACACTGAATTTTTCAAATCGGACCAGTAGTTCAGTTTTATAAAATTAGTATAGATCAATGTGCTGGGTCGCAGATATGGAATCCAATTTGATACGTGTTAGTATATTAAATGCTAGAAATATTATCGAATTATATGCTTGAGTCGCTCGGAAGAGGAGCGCTAACGGAAGTTACCTTTGTTTCGAAAAAAGTAATACTGCATCAGGACAACTGAAAATTCTTTTGGGTACCTTATCTGCGATCCGTTATCCTGGTGTTGAGAAGATCAGCATATATCAGCCGTTTTATACAATGGCCTTGTAATATTGTATAAATGTTCGCGGCACTTTTTAACCGACTTCAAAAAAAGGAGGTGCTTCTCAATTCGTCTGTTTTTTTATGTTTGTTACCTCATAACTTTGGACTGGGTGAACCGATTTTGATAATTCTTTTTTTATTTGAAAGCTTCCCGTGTTGTCCCATTTTGGTCCAATTCAGACAACGGCATCTAGTGCAAAACCGTATAAGTGTTAAATTTGCATTAAGTATGTACACGACAAATAGACAAATAACTCAATATCACGCCAACCGATTTCGATGATTCATTTTTATTGTAAAGGATGTACTTTAAGGGTAGTTTGATGAGAGTTTGGTTAGGTTCTGATTATGGGATCCGTGACAAAGTAACACAACTTTCAAGAAACAAGCCTACTCCTTTCTTAAGAGCCGGCAACGCATCTGTGTTTTCTCTCGTGTCGTAGGTGTCCATAGGCGGCGATGATCACTTACTATCAGGTGACCAGCATGTTTTAATAAAATATATTTATGTACACTAAAATGGATAAATAAAGTAAATTTGATAAACTATTTATTTTCCGTTTTTTAGTGCCTTATGAGTTTTTTTTTATTAATATTGAAGTCAGTTAATTCTTTCTTTGGAAAATTTACTTTATAAAAAATAAGTACGTAATATTTACATACACACGATGTATTGAATGTATATAAGAAACATGAATAAAACGTAATGTTATTGGAAATGATTACCTACGTATTGAAAAAATATGATAACGCGAAAAATTAATGTTTGTCCTACAAACGTAATTGCATGTTAAACTATGACAATACTAATATTATTATCTAGCTGACCCATGTGACTTCGTCTGCATCAAATCGGTTATTACCGGTTTCAATTATATTTTTAAAAGCAAAAAAAAAAAAATTAAAAACCTGAAACCCGAAACCCGATTGCTGCGACATCTACCGCTTTCAATTGTGAACCCAATGTATACAGGGACTCATTCAAATATATACCCAGTAGGTACGTGAAAAATCTTTTAAAATAAGCCTAGAACCCATTCGAAGCATCAGCTACCGGGTCCAATAAGATACCTAACCTATACATATTGCCTATAATACACGGCATATTATAGAATTTTTGCACTATAGTTCGGTGAAGCTTCCTGATTTACATGTTGTGTTTTTGAATCATGCAATTTTAATTGTATGATTCAAAAATGAATACAAGTATAGCTTAGCATAGTTTAGCTAGGTCAGATCGGGTTATTTCCGGTAACAGCCCAAGC
>JACEII010000053.1:364855-398318 GCA_014332785.1 Antheraea mylitta | reverse complement strand
GTTATTTCCGGTAACAGCCCAAGCCGAGGTGTGCATGTTACTTAAACAAAATCGGCTGAGTGCCTTAAGCGCTCGCCTTAGTAGTCCGTTGAAGCTATGAAGGCCTAGTAAGGCCAATAGCGTAGTTAATACGAGGAAAAAAAATCGGTGAAGCTGTAAAGACCTTTCCAAGTGAACAGCGTTTTCATTTCGAAAAAAAAAAAATAGAAATTTTGTCGATTTTATCTACCTGGGCGACCGAGCCTAGCTCGGTTCTTTAAAAAACATTTTAAAGTTAGTTAATTTTATTTATTTATTAGTTATTTAGTTTATTTATTAGTTATTATTTTATTTCGTTTATTTGTTAAAGTTAGGTTATTTGTTCATAGTCAGTTGTCCAGTTGGTCTTTAAAACAATTTACTATTTTATCACGAAAGAATGTACTGTTTTCGAGGGATAGACTAAGTCTACATTAATGTAAGCGAAGTAGCAAGCAAAATATAGTATTTAATAAAAATAGTGGTCGTCCATATCCGACCATATTATTATCTGTATTGAGTGTTGTAAAATACCAAGTTAATAATTTCAATAAACAAATTTTAAATATTGTCATTAACACTATAATTAGTTTAAAAATTCAAAAGTCTCACCTCTGTCGGTAGTCCGTAAGACTGCGTCGTCTTTTTTTTGTTTATTTATGGAATTGCTCATGGTCATCTACGACGAACCTTAAACAGCCAATTCAGTGAACAGATTAATTATTCTTTTACGGTAAATTGAAACTAAAAGATGAATAAAAAATTTAAAGAAAAAATATTTAAAGAACAATTGTTTACCTTTAAATTACACAATATCATTTTAGATGTTGGTATAAAATACTAAAAACTAACCGAATACAATAATTATACATAGGTACTTGAATTACATTTAATTAGAGGGCCCGGCGGACGTTGTCTCGCCCTGATAATAAAACCAATATTGCAATTACTTCATCTGTGCACCTTCATTATATTAGTGTTCATAAAACCTAAATACAGATATAATGTATCACATTGTCATATAAATGAATGTATTATTGCAAGCATACGGGTACATAAATATTATTGCCGAATGTTACGAAATTTAAAAAAAAACTATTCGTAACCCATTTTGACCTAGTGTGGCTAATTCGGAAGCTGAGAGATGTCCTAGAATCTGACCGCAAAGCCACCTAATGGGTCCAATTGTGAATGTAAACTATTCTTGAATCCACCAGAACACAAACACGTCTTGACTTTTTTCTACATTTCCAACGTTTATCGTTATATTTGAACCAATTTACCCAAACCTGGACAAAATTTTATAACTAAACTATCTTAATAAGTTACTTTATCTACTGGTGAAAACCGCATGAAAACACATTCAGTAGTTTTTGAGTTTATCGCGAACAGACAGACCGACTTGGCAGAGGACATTGTTTTATAATATTCTGTAGTAACACGTAACCTTAATTACCCAATGAATAATAACATCACATATCATTAAGTTGTTTGGAATTAAATATGCTATTTATTCAAATAAGATAATATTAATATGCATGCTAATGAATATTACGAATGAATATGAATATAATTGACAATGTTTCAATACAGTTCATAGCCATATCGCTTGAAGTAATTTCTTCCAGACAACATTTCAAAAGAAAAATGAATTACAATAATAATAATTTTCTACAATGGCTGACCTAATTTTGAAGACACTATCACTGATAGAAAGCAATGTACCCCTAAGTAACACAGCATATATTTTATTATTATTTAGTTTTATATCGTGTAATTAATACTGTTAAAGCCTCGGCCGGAAGTTAGTTTATAATATATGTTACATTTGTTATCTGTTACATGGACTTATTAATTAGTTTGCCTACGAGTCATTAGATATACACTTGTAAATTTATCAGGAGTCATATTTGTCTGATAGTTTCATATTGTGATATTCTTTTTTTTCTGACAATATTAATTCTTAATAATAACAATGTAAATTTAATGTATCTGTTCTTTTTAGATTTTTATGAACGAAATTGTTACAGGCGTCTCGAAATAAGTAATATTTTTTTTTTATTGATGCACGACAATGTGACTGCACTATACCTGACGGTAAGCATAGTACAATCCAAAAACATCGGCAACCACCGAGAGACAGATTATCCATCGCCGGTCGCCGCTGTCATGCCGGCCATAATGACGAAAGTCACCCGGTACTGGATATACACAGGCTGATCTCGAAACGCGACGCGCAGAAGCGAGTCACTATGACGGGCTTTTTCGCCATGTACATGGTGGTTGCGACCCAATCGGGCTGTAAAACCCTACCACCCCGCTATCGCCATTGCCTCGTTCGTTGATCAGCAGGGTGCACCACGTGCAGGTGAGGTTGGCTTGGGTGTCTCAAGTCTTAAGATGTTACTCGACACCCCTTACACCCACACACATTACACATAATACATTTCAATCATCTTTAGAATCTGTCTGTCTGTTTCTTTGAAACACGCAACACTGTTAAAGTACTGCATATAAAATCTCAAAGCATATCGTCAAGTAACATTTAATCTTTGTTTAATTAAAATCGGTTCACTCTATCAAAAGTTATTGTAATTTTAATGACTACGCGACTTAAGTACCAGAGAAGAGTATATAAGTAAATGGACTTAATACATTCAGATGATTTTATTAGTCAATGTTTTTTACATTGGGTTAACGCGGACGGAGTCGCGTGTACAGCTAGTACACAATGAAATAACAGTTTTAGATGCAGCTGATAGGTAGCTTACAGCTTTATAGCTTACTGGTAGCAGCCCGCAAATTATATATTTTTAGCTCACAGGCGGTAGTGCCAATATTTTACACGTATACGATACTTACCATTATATTCTAACTAATTAATACAATATCTTTATAAATTATTTGCCTCTGCCCGCGACTTCGTTCGCGTAGAATAGTTACTAAATCTAACACGCAGCGGAAGCTCTCAAGAGGAAAAAAAAAACGATTTTGAAACATTCTTCGTTGGTGTTCCGCTCTTATTGGTCTTAATGATGGTATATACACCATTATATACATTACTAGCCTCTACCCGCGACTTCGTTAGCGTGGAATAGATACACTAACGCCAACACTAACAAGGAGTAGTTCTCAAAAGGAAAAAACATCTCGATTTTGAAACATTTTTCATCTGTGCTCCGCTCCTATTGATCTAAGCGTGATGGTATATAGCCTATAACCATTCTCGATGAATGAGTTATATAACATGAAATAATTATTCAAATCGAACCAGTAGTTCCTGAGATTACCCCCTACAACGCCACAACATCACAACATCACAACATCACAAACTCACAAACTTTACCTCTTTATAATATTAGTATAGATAATATAGATCCTCGATAAATGAGTTATATAACACTGAAATAATTTTTCAAATCGGATCAGTCGTTCCTGAGATTACCCCCTACAACGTCACAAACAAACTTTGCCTCTTTATAATATACTAGGCTCTGCACGCGACTTCGTTCGCGTGGAACAGTTACTTTGGGCTAACGCTAAAACGCAGCGGAAGCTCTCAAGAGGAAATAAAAAAACCGATTTTGAAACATTCTTCATTGGTGTTCCGCTCCTATTGGTCTTAGCGTGACGGTATATGGCTTATAACCATCCTCGATAAATAAGCTATATAACATTGAAATAATTTTTCAAAACGGACTAGTAGTTCTTGAGATTACCCACTACAAGGTCACAAACTCACAAGCTTACCTCTTTATAATGTAATAGATTAATATTAGTATAGATAAATATATTGTTAATAACATTCTGCCTAATAATACTGATATGATATTAGTTGCTTCGTGAAGTTTTAAATTTATATTACGAATAGATAATTAAGTACATTAGACGGTAGTAATATTATCAGGTACCTAAACTTAGTTGGGTAAGGAGTGTAGATTGATTATTCATGATAACGCGGCCTGACACAATCAGTAAGCTGTGAGTTATGCCCCGTTGGTGACATTTGTGTCACGATTTTGATCCTGTTTTTTATTTTTGGTGATTCTCATGTGTTTTTTGTGTTTATATAGTATATAGTTTCGATTACGAAAATGACCGACACAAAACCACTGATTGGGTGAGTGCTTATGTATTGTTTATGCGTGTAAGGAATACTTGGTGTTTAAGGGTAGAATTAAATTCCTTTTGTATATGTATTTAATTCTTGTTTTCTTTATTGATGGTTAGCGACAGTAATGTCACTGAAGGTGTTAAAAGAATTTTAACCATTTCTCATAGTTTACGATATTTTTCAATTTTTCCAAATTTCGTACATGTAAAAAATAGGAAGATTATAAAAAAAATAAACTAAAAAGTATGTGGATGGCAAAATTTGAATTTCGTTATCGGTGTATGAAAATTGAGTATCTTAAAAAACAATTAAACATGTTATATGGACGATTAAAATTGGATTTAACTCGTTTTGAAATGTTACGACACAATTGTGACCATATTATTAAAGTATGATTCAAGCATACATAAGTGGGAGGATTACTTGTCTTCCATTTGGTTCAATTTCATAAGGATGGTGATAAACTTCGACCAAGTATCTTGTGAATAAAATTGACAGAATAAAGCTACGTTAATGACCGATTTGCTTTTATTGTATTGAATTGTTTTCCATTTTACCGTTTGGACAATATCAGTGAAGTGATACTTGTTTGATACTTGTTAAAGACGGCGTGTACGCGTAGAATTGTGCCTAGTTCTTATGTACCCAGAGGAAATTGAACTTGATAACATAATAACTTAGATTTCTACTGATCCAGACGAGAAGTAGTAAACGTTAGACCAATATGCAACGGTTTTAACACGTATTTCTTCATCGAAATCTGAGCTTTTTTTCTCGTATTAATAGCATCGCACTGCTATACACATTTCGGCCAGTGTCATATGGTTTAGGATTTCTTAGTCTTTAAATTCTTTTTTCGATTTCAATGGAAACTCTTCGTTACCGCTGAGATATGCTGCGAAATCCATCCTCGTCACCCGATTAGGCCTCCCACGACAGCGGCTCAAGCCTAGGTTCGATCCCTCGGTAGGGAGCCTTTGAGTGCGTTGCTTGCGCGATACGGTGACACATAAATATACATCACCGCTACAACACTACACGATCATCCCCACACACGTGCATGCCTACACGCTTACACATGAAAGTGGAAGGGTTTACTTTTTTTCCCTTATCGAATTGAAAAACTCTCAATTTTCCGATAATAAATATATGGAGAAGTTGTTGAGGCTTGTATGCTTGGTACACATATACGTTTCAAAAACTCATACATATATGAATAGTTAGCTAGGTTAGCTAAGATAGGTCGCGATTTTGCATGCAACAGGCAACAGCCAAGCCGAGGTGTGACGTGCACCCTTGAGCTGGTTGCCAAAATAAAATCGGCTGAGTGCCTTAAGCGCTCGCCTTAGTAGTCCGGTGAAGCTGTTAAGACCTTGCTGGGTCAATAGCGTAGTCATTTCGAAAAAAAAAAAAACCATCCTCGTAGGCGTTTTTTTTTTTCAATTTTCGAACTGACTACGCTATTGGCCTTGCAAGGCCTTTATAGCTTCACCGAACTAATCTTGGACGACGTTAGTTATGTTTGATTTATATTTGTACATATAATAGGAATATAAATCTAACGAACTTGTTAGATTTTTGTAAAAAAAAATTGGCAGGTGTCTTTGAATAATTACATTTTAAATTACTATCATTTTAAGAAATGTCTGTCTATTTCTTTGAATCTGCATCATTGCTGAAGTTCACGATAAAACCTCAATCAAATAAAATTATAGAGCATATCCTGCAGTAGCGTTCATTTTTTGTTTCATCAAAATACGTCTATTCTATCAAAACTTATTGTAATTTGAATGACGGTTTGAGTTAAATAAGAGAAAAGAGTAGGTAGGTAAATGCAATTCAATCTTTTACAGAAACAGGATATTATATTATTTATAAATAATATCTAACACGCAGTAACCGAAAGGCTGTTCTTTGCATTAACTTCCATACGGAGGAAGCCGCGGACAAATCTAGTATCAGATATGAATCTATTGACACCAATGATATAAATGTACTAATACTATAACGGCTAATTAAAATAGTCATTCTGTTCTATCGAGAACCCTGGATGAATTATGAGGTTCCAAAGCCATTTATGTTAAGTTACATAAGTTTAGTAATCGAGTGAGAGAGAGTTTGTCGGGATTTTAGTCTGTCATGTAGTGGATTTTATATTTTACTCATAATTTTGTGTTATTTGACTCTATATTGTGTAAATTTGGTGGTGTTTTACGTTATATAGTTAGTTTATTGTGCATAAGTGAAGTGAATGGAAAATAATACAACGGGGCATAAAATTCTGAGATGCCACAAAAACTTCCTGGAAGGTTCTAGCAAGGGACCCACCAACTTGATAGAAAATTGAATCACACGATGCTTAAAATTGAAATGATCGCACGACGCTTGTGATTTTATTGACTACATGACAATGGCAGCAATGATCGGAAAGATTGATTGCCAAAAATAAAGTAAAAAAAAAGTTTAGTAAGTAATGATAATTTTAATAAATATTGTTTTGCACAAGACAAAATAACATTACCGCTAACTGTGCTGTTATGTATTTGAGAAACTAACACGTGTTAAGAACAAACGACACTCATTTGTGTTGTGCGATTCGTCATCAAAATTAACTATTCTACTGCTTATATTTATCTCGATTATTGACATAGACACACACAATAACAATTTCTCGATTAGGATGTACTTCGCTGATTCATTTTTGGAGTTATCTAGAATCCAAATTTTCTATGTGTATTCAATATTTTATAATCTTACACGAGTAAGTCTTGTATAGGTATTCATTTACTAGCGGGCCCAGCAGACATCGACCTGCCTTGATAATAAAAAGAAAATGTTAAATTTAACCGCAACGCCACCTACCGGGTCCAATTGTGAATCTAAACTATTCCGGAATCCACCTAAACACACGAACAATTTCATAAAAATCTGTCCAGTTGTTTAGGAGAAGCTTGGTCACATACACACATACAAAAGAATTATATGTATATATATTTATTTTGTGTATCTCAGAAATGGCTCTAACGATTTGGTTCAAATTTTGCATTCAAATAAGGTTTTACTGTTTAAGTTTATCTATATATGTATGTTCTTTGAAAAAAAGTGATTTTGTACAAAAAAAATGTTACTAATTATTCAACGTCATATAACGCCATCTCTTAATGTTATATGGTACTTGCATTAGTACCAGAGGATGGTAGATTGAAATAGTGTCGTAAAAATTTGTAAGATGACGCTACGTTTCAATACATGTTAAGTTTATATCCAATAGCACTAATAATTGTGTCAATAACGGAACTTTTGTACTGTAATTTAGTATGAGTCTGTGTATTTTTTATCTATTATTTTATATATTATATAAACTCATACCGCCATGAAAAAATTAAATATTTAGGTAAACATTATAAATATACCCGCTTATGTATAGAAACTTTGTATATATTGTAGGTGGTAGACCCACGCTGATGCTATAACCACCCTAGTACCACCCTTTCACAGAAAACCGACGTGAAGTAATAGTGCTTGCATTGTTGCGTTTCGTTCAGTCAGTGAGAGCGCCGGAGGCCCGCCCCCCCCCCTCCCTTCCCCCCCCCCCCCCCCCCTCCCCACCAACACAGGCTGGCAACGCACTTGCGACTCCTCTGGTGTTGCCGGTGTCTATGAACGGTGTTGATCACTTAACATCAGGTGAACCACCTATTCGTTTGCCTCCTATGAATTAAAAAATAAAATTATCGATTTTTTAAAACAAATTACCTTTTTGTAGGTACGCAACTAACGATCAACATGTACACAGCCGTTTTAAAAGTTATTATTAATTGTTTTCTTATTGATTTATGTCTTGTTTCATAACTGTTTCAAGTACGCCTAATCGCTTATTGTGGTTTAATCTTCACATTATTATTATCGTGTCCGAAGTTGCCGCAGAGGTTCCAAGAATTCTAACCAATATTGTAAATGATAATGTGAGTTTGTATCTTTCTCTCTTTATTACGCTTTCACGCTTCAAAAGATCATTATATAATCCCACTAAATATGTATTATTTATATTATATTTAATAACGATTGAGTTTTATTTATACAAATATGTTTAGATATTATAGTGGCTAGTCCGGTGAAGCAGTTAAGACCTTGCTGGGTCAATAGCGTAGTCAGATCGAAAAAAAATAAAATTATAGTGGACTTGTACTTCCGCCTGGAATCGAATGATCATTACCACGTATCACAGCAATAATAAAAACGTTTGATTGTACGAGGTGCCCCTGACAAAGTTAAATCTGAAACTAATAATAGAAAGATGGAAATGTTAGTAACTAAAACAACAATGTAACGTCCACTATGTAACGTATAATACGAAAATGGAAAGTGGTAGTACCTTTTTTTTCTCGAACTGACTACGCTATTGACTCAGCAAGGTCTTAACGGCTTCACCGGACTACTAAGGCGAGCGCTTAGGGCACTCAGCCGATTTTATTTGACAACTAGCTCAAGGTTGCATGGCACACCTCAGCTATGCAATTCGCGACCTATCTGAGCTGACTTAAGTTAACTATTTATATATATATATATATGAGTTGTTGCAACATATGTGTACCATGCATACATACCTCAACAACTCTTGTATATATTTCGTTTCGGATAATTTTCTAAACTATTTCAGTTCGATAAGGGAAAGAAACAAAACCTTTCCACTTCCATGTGTTAGCGTGTATACGTGCACGTGTGTGGAGGTGATATCTGTAATGATGTTACGGTGATGTAAGATTTTGTGTGAGTATATCGCGCGAGCAGCGCACTCAAGGGCTCCACACCGAGGGAACGGATCTAGGCTTGAGTGATAGAGGCTAGGCTTAGTACCTGTACTAGAAAGCAAATAATTTTTTATGTGTAAATAATAAGGTAATAAGTGTAAATGTAACTTTAATGAAACACTGGTAAGATTTTCAATGAATTAATAAATAAAATAAAATAACAATCTATAATATTGAATCATCGATTTCCGCAAAGTAATACCTTCTGGAAACAAAGAAATATATTTCTTTATTGTGATTACACTTCATAGTTGTTCTGGAATCAAATAGAGTTGTAGTCGTTTTCAACATTTCGTACTATATTTATGGGATGAAATTATAAGAAAAATTCGATAGGTGGCACATCGTGATAACAAATTAAGAGATTCGATTTCAAAGACCGCTTCCCTATTCATTATGTATTCGATGCTGCGCTTCTAACTTCGCCTTCATGTTACCTATCATGCGTTAGGTACGTTAGGTGTGTTTTACCCGTTGATAATAGTACCTTATCAAGGTCGGAAATAGGTCAACAAACTGTTCAGTTGTCACCTGTAATTTAATTTTAATGTAATCACTCAAAGATACTTGTATATCATTTGGAATGTTCAATAGATTAGATATCGATTTATCGGGTACGGAGTAAACATGCCGCTTAAACTTGTACTATACGATTATTATTAACTAGCTTCTGTATGCGACTTCGTCCGCGTGGAATATTTTCTCTGGGCTAACACAAAAAAACCCCGATTTAGAAAGATTCTTCATTGGTGTTCCGCTCCTATTGGTCTTAGCGTGATGATATATAACCTTTAGCATTCCTCGAGAAATTAGGTATCTAACAGTGAAATACTGATCGGACGATTAGTTTCTGAGATTAGCGCGTTCAAGCTTTTTTAATATTAGTTTAGATTTAGGGTTGCCGCTCTCATGTTTAAATTTAGTAACGGCTCGCGCTTCTTTCTACGTAAGATTAGAATAGAGTTAGATTCGAATTAAATCAAAAATATTTTATTCTATTTAGGCACTGAGAAGGCGTTTATGGATGTCAAAGCTACCACCGGTTTATAAAATAACCGAGTCATCGAGAAGAACCGGCAACAAACTCGAACTGGTTTATCTATTCAGGATATATATTTTTCCAAAATATGTATCTTTACATTCGTTTTTACGCACAGAAAGAGGCGTCATTTCCTGACGTCACCTTATCATTGATCCACCCTATAATAGCCTTTAGACATTAAAACCCGGTTGGCATGGTGCTTAACACGTTCACGCCGGTGCGTACCACCGGTGCATACCACCCGTGTCCCCAATCGAATACGTGCCATCGGTGGTGCGCGTCGCCAGAAAAGACAATCTAGTCCGGGGCACGGGTGGTATGCACCGGTGGTACGCGCCGCCAGAAAAGACAGTCTAGTGCGAGCCACCGGTGGTAGGCGCCGGCGTGAACGTGTTAAACTCACTATCCAGTAACTCGGTAATGTACTTTGTTATAAAACCTAACACTATTACCTAAAAAACTGTTACTGGTCTAGATAGCCCGAGACATGAAATTACCAATTTGTTGTTGTTTCTAGTGTTCAGTCTTATTTAGCCTTTTACTAAATATAGCTTATCTAAGTTTTGCGAACATACAATAAATTATAGGGAGGGAAGAGTAATAAGATATTGAATTCCTGAAACTTAGTTGTTATTGATACGCGAGACCCATATTATAAATTGTTCGATCTGCCTGGTTTTGTAGCAGGAATGTGGTGTCCACCTCAGCTGCTGTCCCCCATAACGAAATACCATAAGACATTAATTAAGTTATAAAAGTAAGCGAATTAGACCATCCTAGCAGTGTAATCTGGTAACTAGCGAATCTTTCGAACTGCGAACGCAGAAGAACATAATCTTCTCATCAATTTTTTAGTTGGATCAGTCAACTTTCAGAAATACAAAAATGTATATATTTTCACAATAATTAATATTATAAATGCTAATGGAAGTTTTTTGTATGTTATGCTTTGACGCCTTAAGTATTCAACTGATCATGATAAAATTGTCATGTTGTCTGCGGTACAATAAAAAATGTATCCTTATATCCACAAAAATGAACTGCTCCCACAAGCGGACCCGACGGCAAAAGCAAGTACTCATATAAATAATTGATCTTTTGTATAAAGTTCTGCTGTCTGAATTGTTATTTGGAATGTTCAAATGAGTGTAGACTGAATTTCGATACGCATGTATAAATAACTAACGTTGTTTGCGGTTCTGTTCGCATTTGTTGTTATTTCTTGCTGTAAAAAAACTTTCATAACGAAAAAAAGACACTTTCGTGTGCCAACACTATTAATAGCAATTTTTATACACATAGCAGACTAGCTTTTGCCCGTAACTTCACTCGATAACCGAGATTTTGATAATAACCCAACCGATATTACCCCTAATAATATACTTAGGTTTGTATATGTGATTTCTTTTCTCTTCAGGGTATTGACTGGCCGTAAATTTGTCCGCGTCAAATTACAGTATAAAGGTATAGTATATAGTAGAAAAGACCCCAACGTGACAAAAATATTAAGGTGGGCAAAATGTAATGGTGAACGGTCATACGGTGTTGAAATTTATATATATGCTTACATAAATAAAAAATAAGTAACCGGTCTGAGGATAAGCCTACACGTTATCATAAAATACATTGTAAGCGAAGCAATAAACATGTTATTTAATACGCAAATATGATATGACCGTCCAGATTACACTTGTAAGAGGATTAACGGCACCTTGTTACATTAAATTACTTATATATAGATTTATATCAAGAATATTAATACTAATCGGCGAATTAAATACGCGTCCTTCAATGAGACACTTTACAAGTGTTAAATAAGAAAATTTTTAGCCATTTTTAAACTCATGTCCCCAAAAAAATTACGATACCCTGTGTTTGATTTGTCATATCAGGCAGAAGAGTGAGACGTCCAGCTAAAATCGGCTTGCTTCGGTTTTGTAAAGCGCTCTCTCTATCGCACAGCGCTATGGCTGCGACAGACAAAGATAACGCTATACGAGACAGGACTTAACCGACTATGTTTGTCTTCTTTCCGGCCTGCCAAATCAAAAGCCGGATACTGTAAAGTTTATAACCTCCTCGGTCCTTACATAAGTATTGAAGTGTCTTCTATATAATCTCTCCCGTGCAATGTTCATTACAAGTTTACAAGTAAATATCGCTGTAATAGTCGTTATTCGGCCCCTCCTCACATATCAACCAAACAAGCAAATGATAATGAATCTTTGATGCTTAGGTAGCACTTAAATGAGCGTTAATTTTCTAATATATTGAAGAAATTGAGTTCAAATAACGACAGTAGGGTGAAATTTGAATAGGAGAAGTCCATACAGAAATCTCAGAAATTCATTAATTATGGCCTGTGTAATTTAACACGGTTATAGGCTGAAGTAACTACTTGAATGCATACCTATTTTCTACACCATAAAATAAAAAAATCAATCGCCATGCGTTGGAATTCTACACTGAGTCTATATGTTGCGTAGATACGAGCGGAATGACGCGGCAGCCGTCAAAAATAAGGTAGCCAAGTTGTAACAAGGCGCTGTCCAAGCGCTTATTAGAAATCAATTGAAACGTGGCAGGTTGGTATTTAAATGAATATTCTATATTTTTCCTTAGGAATCGATTGAAGATTCATATGGTGACAACACTTTTATTAACATTATCAAAAAATTCGATATTATAGTTCTAGAAGCTTCAATTTAGCGGTCGTAGTGTTGTTTAAAACGGCAAGATACAAGATCGTTGTCCTTGCTGCTTGCATTAAAAAACATATACGCGGCCATGACAAACATTGTAACAACAAAACAAGATAATCGAATTCTAGAAATTGCGTAATAAATCTTTTGCTTATAAATATTGTGTTAAATTTATGTGCGTTCGAGCTACCGAGCCAATGAATGGTAATATTTCATAATATGTACATGCTCAGTTTTACGATACGAAATAAAATGAATATGTCTTGCTTCATCTAATTTGTGGCGTTGTTCAAATGAATATTGTAGTGTGGTCAGCACGTCATATTATGTAGATCCAATGGTATTTTTTTTATGTCATAGGAGGCAATCGAATAGATGGGTCACCTGATGTTAAGGTATCACCACCGTCCATAGACACTTGCAACACCAGGGGAGTCGTAAGTGCGTTGCCAGACTGTATTTGGTTGGGCAGGAAGGGAAGGAGGAAGGGGAAGGGGGGGATGGTGGGTCTCCGGCTCTCTCACTGACCAAACGAAACGCAACATTGCAAGCACTGTTACTTCACGTCGGGGATAAGGGTAGGAAGAAGAAGAAGAAGATTATAGTGTGGTCAATATCAAGAAAACTGAATATATTAAAGTAACTTACACAATACATTTTAATAATAAGAAAAACATAGCCAACGATTTCGTTTTTTAGCCTACAATTTGACGAAACAATTTGATAAATAACAATATTACTAACCGTGATAAACGTGTATAATTCGTTCTTTTGTTGCGTAATTTAATAGTTTTGCATTCCACTAGGCGTACACAAAACGGAAATTCAAACAAAAGTGACTGTTCATGCTCGTAATGCATAACACATTTGTCCATCCACCATCTTTGGACGATAGTGATAAAGTCAAAATTTTGTTTTACTTCGACATTATTCGCAGGAGGAAATAAAACTATTGTCTTTTATTTGTTTCAAAAACCTTGGAATCAATGATGATTAGTTTTTCAGTCAAGTATAAAAAAAACCGTGAACATTCATTGTTATGGTAATAGGTGTGGCGAGCTGAAACAATCAGCCACTGTTGATAAGTTATCCTGTAATAAGAATCACAACCTTTTAGTTACCAAACCTTTCAGTTTTTTTTTTATAATACACTGAGTGACGCTTGACCTCAGTCACACCTGATGGAAAATGAAGACGAGGTCTAGGATGTAACGCGTTCATCCATTAATAGCACATTCACTCTTCTTTTGAAGATTACTTTGTCATACACCTCAGGAAAAATAGACGGAGGCAACGCATTCCATTCCTTCGCGGTTCTCATAATAAATGATGATGCAAAGCACTTCGTCCGGACGAATGGTATTAAACTACGAACGGTAGTCTGATTTGAAATGGAGACGGTGGAACTAGTTGGTGCAGATCTTGTGCACATTCTCCAAAGTGTAGCCGATAAAAAACTACAAGATAAGCAACCCTACGCCGATGTTCCAGTGATTGCAGTTTGGCTGCTAAGGCTGCTAACAGCGATTCGTTACCGATAAGTCTTTGAGCTCTGTGATCGACTGAGTCTAGCAAGGCCAAATGGTGTGTGGCAGACCCGTCCCAAAGGTGGCAGCAATACTCCATACACTGCCTTATCTGCGACTTATACAGATTAAGAAGCTGGTCCGGCGTAAAGTACCGCCTCACCCTGAAAAGAACCCTCAATTTTTTTGCAACCACTTTAGCCTTAGCCTAGTTGTAGGATGGATAAGTAAATCATCGTCTCATTGTGAAATGGAGAGAGAGATGGTTGGAGAATCTCAAACTCTCTTTATCGTTGGTCTTAAATTTGTAGTGACAGTATTTATATATAATGTGATCACCGTTGTTGTGTCTGTATTATTGTTTGTAACTTAGGGATTTGATCTTTTAATTTTTTAAACTCTTATAGGTTCCCATTGAAAATCAGCGCTACAGTACTATTGTATTGCAACATATTTGCTGAATAGGTTTGCCAGTTTTTATTTCACATATATAAATACACATCGTGCCGGCGCTACCATAAAAAATATTTGTACCGACACAATATTACGCGCTAATCTCTAATAAGAAGAAAGCCTATAAAACGCGTAGCGAAACCGGAGTGGGGATCAGTCTCGTGCAGGTCGTCGGACCGTTCATGTCTTTAGATATGTTCGTAACTATAGCAGTATGGATGATAGTATAGGCTACTAAAGATGACGTCTACATACGACGACGCGTACATACTTTTATAACTGGCACCTCAGCGTCGCCACGACATATATAATTAAATTGTTATGCTGATTCCAAAAATAAAATATTTCTTTCCTTATTTCAATAGTCTCGTATGGCTTTCGCCATCCCGTCGTGATACATATTCTTATAATCACTTATTGTACTTCAGGTTCAAAGATGGGAAAGTCTCCTACGGTACCGATAGCCCAGCAAAAGGACGTAGGGTGATCTTCTGCGTTCACGGGAACCCCTCGACGGGATGCTGTGCTGTGATAGAGACGACCGCGGATGGTGACGACAACGATAGAAGTCACAATAGCATCACAGAAGCTGAAAGTAAGTTGGATATTTGCTAATAACATTATTATTTCGTTCACTAAATGTTTCCTTTTCAAACGGTCTCCATTGCATTCTTTGCAAAGAAAGAAAATCAAAAAGTTTTTAATTCTGGAACACATCATGGTTACAAAATAAATAAACAAAATATACAATATTCAGTAGAAATGCCCACAGACATCACCTCCATTCAGCTTCAAAATATTACACTGAATTACTACTAGATTAGACACATAAGATGATCTTGAACTTATCATTACTGCCGCGATCAATTTAAGACCAAGACTGTCTTAACCTTAACTAAATGTATATGTTTAAATAGAACAAATGTATGTAGTAGAAGTATTTTGGGAAATATACCTTCAAATAAAATTGCTGTCTTTTTATATGAAGACGCATCACTGCTAAAGTACTACGGTCATGATAAAACCTTGTTAAGAAAATCATAAAGCATATCTTCGAATAATATGTAATCTTTGTTTCATTAGAATCGGTTCGGTCCATCAATAGTTATTGTAATTTTAATGACGACGTGGTTTAAGGACTGGGATGGAGAGAAAAGTAGAATGACTCTGTTAATAACTGTTTTGTACATAAGATTTCAGGCGGACGAAGTCGCGTACACAAATAGTTCATTATGAAATATTTACCTGACACATCTATTCGGTGAGATCTAAAACGGAGTGATCAGGTACTCTTCATTTTATTTGAAGGTTGACGTCAGCTCAGCCTTCACGCGTCGGTGCTGACGATTTTGTTATGGCGAGTGCCTGTGTCACCAAATGAAACTTAATGTCGTATACCTTTTACGGAAAACCCGATGAATGAGACGTTTCCGATATTTGTTCGCATTGTTTGCTGATTCTCCTATGTATGGGCCATTGTTTGCAATTTTCATTAACTGGGTGATGTTAGAGTTATATCGTTATTTAACAGAAATTACGTGTTTAATTTATATTTCTGCATCTACTCGGTCCAAGTAATTAGTTTCTTCATTGGACAACCAATCTTCCAGATTATTACTGCCATTGTAAGTATTGCGAGAGTAGGTAATAATATTATACGTGTTTTGCAATAATTCCATTGTTCTAACAAGTTGGTTCAAGTTGGTTGTCCTTATCTTATAACCCCTTATCCCTTATGGATACCCACCCTCCCTGGGGAGAGGGTGGGTTATGTCCGACTCGCACGGACTAAAACCCCACGGTGTACGTCTTCCGCTGTTGTTGGGGTGGCACGAGATCTCTATAGACTTCATCGTGCCGCCCCAGCGGTGTGGCCCAGCGGCAGAAGTGCCACCGCCCGGCCTCGTCTTGTAAGGAGACAGCCGGGTACACACCGGCCGTCTCCTTCTCGTCTGCCGGACCTGTGCAATGGGAAGGTGGGGCCCCAGCCCCACCCGTCCCTAGGTCCGGCTACAAACACTTGCGATAAAAATATAAAGCCACCAAAGGCTAAGATCCCGGCAAAAACTCCTTCGTATGTTATCTATACTTCTATGAGCCGTGTGGTGTCGGCAGAGTAGAATAACTCCACCCCATATCTTCCCGTGGGTATCGTAAAAGGCGATTAAGGTTGTGTGAGATAGTACTGACTCTTTGTAACTTTCTCACCATGATACTGTACCATCTGTCTGAGTCCTTCGGTCGTAACGGTCCTCGTTCCACGGGAGTCCTCGTTCCACGGGGTCCAGAAGAACAAGGACGAGTATGTACACCTTAATATGTCCTGCGTATCTGATCGCTTCCGCTACTGGTGGTCGTCATGGTCGAAATCGGTCGGAACAAATCATCATACTTCTATACAAATGTTATAAAGCTAAAGAGTTTGTTGTGTTAAACGCGCTAATCTCAGGACCTACTAGTTCGAATTGAAAAACTCTTTCAATTTTAGATAGCTCCTTTATCGAGGAAGGCTATAGGCATCACGCTAACACAAATAAGAGCAAAGCATCAATGAAGAATGTTTCAAAATCGGGGTTAACTTTAAAAATGTTTTCACCTTCTATGTAAACGAAGTCGCGAGATAAAGTTAGCGTTATTTCAATGCTCTCGGGCAGAAGCTAGTAGGTCATACAGCGCTATGATTCTTATGTGACCTAAGAGTTTATAGACATGTCGGAATTGAATAGAATAATTTACCTATATCAATGGTTCATCTATACTATAATAAAACTGTAACAAGTCGAAAGCTGTACATTAAATATTTTTTGAAAATTTTAATCAGGGTAGACTATGTTATCGATATAGAAGCCAAAAATAATCTTTTTACAATTTTTGTCTGTCTGTCTGTCTGTCTGTCCCTATGAACACGCATCAGTCTGAAAGTACTGAACCAATTTTGACGAAACTTGATATAGTGATAACTAATATTACGTTTAAAAAATTTCAACTGCTTCGGAAACGTCGACAAAATTGTTAATAACGAAAGTACCTAATATATGTAATAAGTTTTTAACTGACGAAAAAAACTGAGGAGGTTCTCAATTCGTCGCGTATATATATTTTTTTCATGTATGATCACGCATAACTTTTTACAGTATAGTCCGATTTTAAAAAATATTTTTTTATTGGAAAGGGTATATTCCGAAGTTGGTTCCATTTGGGGAAAAAATTCAATCCTAAGGGTATGAAAATCGAGAATTACTGATTATTTACGCACTAATTATATCTATGACCGCACATAACTTTAGACAGAATATTCCGAATTAAATAATTATCCTTTGATTTGAAAGAGTATATCCAGAAGTTGGTCCCATATACATGTAAACATGAAAAAAGCAACTCCAAGGATAGGATAACAGGGCATGATTTATAACTCAGCTTCTGAGTTGTGTATTACAAATAAATTAAGCATGTAGTAATTAGTAAGATCATAGCCACAAAAAAATATAAAATAAAAACTTTTTAACAAAAAATTAAACCGCCGAAAAAACTGAAAAGCAAAAAATAACAAACCTATTACTTTATTCATCTTAATAACTAAGTTCGTAAAGTAATGTAAGTATACCTAAGGAATTTTGAGTCGGCGCCAAGCAATCAATGATCAAAGATCACTAGATTACTTAAATTCACACAAATAACCAAATCAAATTAAAAATGCAATGTAAAATCTCCAGCGGTAACGTGTGTGCCCGTTCGGGTTGCTTCGTAAGCGCTCGGCATGCAAGGGGTGTGTCACGCTGCGCCGCCGCACCGCATCACGTTTTACGTAATTCATTAATTTGATTGTTTGGTGCCGACTTAAAATTACTTAGGTGTACTTACATTAGTTTAAGAACTTAGTTATAACCCGATTAGGCATCCCACGGCAACGGCTCAAAGCCTAGGTTCGATCCCTCGGTAGGGAGCTCTTGAGTGCCTTGCTTGCGCGATACGGTGACACACAAATATACATCACTGCTACAACACTACACGATCACCTCCACACACGTGCACGCCTACACGCTTACACATGAAAGTGGAAGGGTTTACTTTTTTCCCTTATCGAACTGAAAAACTCTCAATTTTCCGATAATAAATATATGAAGGAGTTGTTGAGGCGTGTATGCTTGGTACACATATACGTTTCAACAACTCATACATATATGAATAGTTAGCTAGGTTAGCTACATATATAGCTATAGATCGCGATTTTGCATACAACAGGCAACAGTCAAGCCGAGGTGTGCCGTGCACCCTTGACATGGTTACCAAAATAAAATCGGCTGAGTGCCTTAAGCGCTCGCCTCAGTAGTCCGGTGAAGCTGTTAAGACCCTGCTGGGTCAATAGCGTAGTCATTTCGAAAAAAAAAGAACTTAGTTATTAAGATGAATAAAAAAGTAAAAGGTTTATTATTTTTTTGCTTTTCAGTTTTTACGGCGGTTTAATGTTTTGTTAAAAAGTTTTTCTTTTTAATAATTTTCAAATACCAACTTATTATAGATTTGAGTCCTCGGATAGTTCAGATTCACAATTGGAAACGATAGATGTCGCTGTAAAACAAAGTTCACATGTCTATGTTCTGATTTCTTTTAACTTAGAACATTAGAAGAAATCGATTAATGTTACGGAGATTCCCGAAAAATTCTTACATACTAGCGCTTTATCATTTTCATACTAAGTTTTCGTACATAACCATTACACATTATCTATATATACTTATAATAAAACTGTAACTGAGTATATGTTTGAGTGAGTCCCTTTACAGTTTGGATTCACAATTGGAATCGATAGGTGTGGCTGCAATCGGGTTTTGAGTTTATTTAATTTTTTCGCCTCTAAAAATAAAGTTGAACCGGTGATAACCAATTTGGTGCAGACGAAGTTGCACGGGTCAGCTAGTCTTACATACAATCCTAGAATGGCACCTCTACCAATGGGTTTGCTATAAGATTCTCCTTTCTCCTTTATATAATTATTGAAACTTTAGAGAAACAAAATGTTGTATAATAAAAGTTCTTTCAATATCTTTCTTAAACAAGTAATTAAATACAATCATTATCGTAATCCCGTTGATTGTTCAGTATAACTACTCTCTAATTTATGGATATAGTGTCGTACGAAATTTTAATTTGTTTGAATTGCATAATAATAGTTATGAATGCGACACGTGTTGAGGATGGAATTAAATGCGTGTGTGACATACGCTAAGCGGTAATTATTTGCGATAGTCTTCACATGTCACATAATTATACCTAGTTAACTAATGGCTACTTGTCATTTTTAAAGACTACATAGCGCTAGATTTTTTTCTTATTCACATTACTAACAAACTAGCTGTGCGTTGTAATGTAAAAAAACAGCGACTAATTTTTTTTTTCTCGAACTGACTACGCTATTGACCTAGCAAGGTCTTAACAGCTTCACCGGACTACGCACAACGACTAATAAAATCATCTGAATGTATTAAGTACATTTACTTATCTACTTTTCTCTCGTACTTAAGTCGCGTCGTCATTAAAATTACAATGACTTTAGCTAGAGTGAACCGATTTGAATGAAACCACGACTGAATGTTACTCGAGGATACGCTTTATGATTTTCTAGGTGAGGTTTCAGCAATTTAAGAACGCAGTACTTTAGCAGTGATGGCTCTTTAAACAAACAGACTGACAGATATTTCTAAAAATGATTGAAATATATTTTATTACTTATTGTAGCACACATTTTTTTATTTTTTTTTTTATTTTCACAAAAATGTAAAACGTGCAGAAGAATGATGAAAGACTTATGTCTTTCTTAGGATTTGGAGTTACCTAGAGCTACCTATTTTGATTTTTTATTCAGGTTATCTAAAATTATTGTGTAAATACGACCAAACGTTTCGTCCAGTGTCTTTTAGTTCCTTCAAGTTTTTGCCAAGGAAGCTACTAGAAGATGCATAAGAAAAGATTTGGGATGTGACATGACTTTAAAACTACATATGTATAATAGCTTTTTTTTTTCGAATTGACTACGTTATTGACCCAGCAAGGTCTTAACAGCTTCACCGAACTACTAAGGCGAGCGCTTAAGGCACTCAGCCGTTTTTATTTTGGCAACCAGCTCAAGGGTGCACGGCACATCTCGGCTTGGCTGTTGCCTGTTGCATGCAAAATCGCGACCTATCTTAGATAACCTAGCTAACTATTCATATATGTATGAGTTGTTGAAACGTATATGTGTACCAAGCATACACGCCTCAACAACTCCTCCATATATTTATTATCGGAAAATTGAGTTTTTCAGTTCGATAAGGGGAAAAAAAAGTAAACCCTTCCACTTTCATGTGTAAGCGTGTAGCGTGCACGTGTGTGGGGGTGATTGTGTAGTGTTGTAGCAGTGATGTATATTTGTGTGTCACCGTATCGCGCAAGCAACGCACTCAAGGGCTCCCTACCGAGGGATCGAACCTAGGCTTGAGCCGCTGCCGTGGGAGGCCTAATCGGGTGTTATACCATAGCATACTAACATTAATCTTTGTCTAATCTTGTGATGATTAATGACTCAATTATACATTTCAACTGTGTCGTGACGGTCGAGTAGTTTCACAGGTGGAATATCATTCCGATGTCCGTAGGTTCGAATCGCGGCATGTAGTAACGAATTTTTCGGAATTTGCATAAATTTACTAATGTTAAATTGGTAACACCATCGGCTGACGCTGAAGGTACACATCGTGGGGAAACCTGAACCTGAGAAATGATCTTGTAGTACTACTGTATATGGGAACACATAGAACTGTGGATCTTCCAGATTTTGAAATCGCCAATATGTCATTGCCTGGCGTGGTGATTATACTCATACCTTCCTTTGGGAAAAGACATATGACACTGCAGTGGGTCTCTTACAGGCTGATGGTGGTGATATTGAATTTGTTGAAATAGATCGACTATTGAACCATACACCATACATTATAATATAGGAATAGAATAAAATTTCTTCATTAAAGAACTTAGACAGTTTTAAGAACTTAGACCCATATATATATGACTGCACTAGTTCGCAGTATAAAATTGTACTTATGTTGTATTCATTGTTCCCAGGGCATTGCCACAGAACGAGAAATGAAGATATCGACAAGAAAGCGCGGAGGAAACTCATTATAGCCAGTATACTATGTGTTATATTCATGATAGGTGAAATTGTAGGTGAGTTGAGATCTCGTAATGTAGTAACCCTATGTTTGTTTCTTGTTTGAGACACTGTGAGGAGATTTTCGAACAAGATATACGTTATGAAAGCCTGACGATGAGAATTTCTTCGATGAGTCGTACTTTTAGGGATCCTGCTGTGTATATCCAACTACAAGAAGGGAAGAACATGATAGTTCAGTATGTATTCCACGTGATGGTGAGATCAGCCTTTCTTATGGTTGTCTTGCATATTGATGGTAACGAGTAAATGCGAAGAAATTATGGAAGTCTGAACCCTCCATTATGTAATATACATTTAAGATTGTCTTTTTAGGATTTTCTTTACCAATATAAGTATCCTTTAGCACTAAAATTTTTCAGCTTGTTTAGGGCCTGTCTTTTGCTTATTTCCTAAACTTCATTCTAGATTTAATAAGAAACACAAGACCGAAGGTTACTATTTTGTATCTTGTCGACGATGTTGCATACCTATGGTTTGCTTTTATATAGTGACTGCACCTTAAAGCTTCACATCTTAACTATCATCGCTCTTTTTATACGAGTACCATAAGTAAAATGTCTTGAGATTGGATATAGGTGGCCGTGAATTGTTTTTTAAAGAACACTATGTCCCAGACCTCCAATGAAAACAACAATAGAAGTAAATGTATCAATTAAATTTATTTCAGGTGGATACTTATCAAACAGTTTAGCAATAGCGACAGACGCGGCACATCTGCTCACAGACTTCGCTAGTTTCATGATATCACTGTTTTCCTTATGGGTTGCAAGCAGGCCGGCCACACGCAGGTAATAAACAAAAAAAAACGAATTTCATTGCCAAATATATTGAGTCTTGAAATGTGACAATAGATGGCGCTGACGTGATTTTCGAGGAGCTCATAAACTTACCTACATCGCGATAGTAATATGTTCAAGAATATTAATAAATGTTTGGATTAAATTAATAATGTATTTTATGATGTTTTAGTGGATGTAACATTTAAATTTGACTAGTAACTGCTTGCGACTTGGTTCATCTTAAATAATAATACAAAATTTCAATAACATTAGAGTACAATCTTCGTCACCTAGTAGCGGATTATACTGACATCTTCAAGTCACTTTATCAAGAAAGTGTCTCGGCTTTCATTTAAGTCAAGAATTAACTAATTTAAAATATTGCATATGTAATGCAAAAAAGTAATATTAGATTAAACGAAAAATAAAATAACCTAGGGATTGAATATAGATTTTAAAACGAATTCCGTGGAATTATACAGAGTTGTGTGAACTAAAGATAAATAAATAAGAAAATAGAATAGTGAATTACAAACAATTAAAATAGTACAAAAAATATTAACATCAATGCGAACTTGCATATAAAAATTATGGGTTTGGAATTTTATCTTATAATCCATTGAAATAGACAATTTTTTTCATAAACGTTATGCAAAAAATTTTGTGAAAAAAGAAATTGTACCGCTCGTATGCATTTCCAAATTAGAAAGTATTGTGATACGTTATAATTTTCAAGGAATTTGTGAATTATTTAAATTTCATAATTTTTTAATTGAAATTATTAATATTAGTCTGGTTTACAAATCTGTCGACACTTCGAACAGTAATTATATACATTCTTATATAGTTTATCGACTACTTAAACTTATGATGCGTTGCACAAACTCAATACATAATATCAATGTTAGATGTACACAGGCTCTTATACTACGTGACGCTAGCCTGACACGAGCAATACGTTAGGTGACGCTTACTATCATGTCACTGAAGTGAAATCATAAATTTTTGTCCTACTAAAAACAAAGCTTAATGCGCCAAATGTTTTCACTTTAAAAATGGATAACAATATATGTTAATACTAGCATGCCCAGCGGGGGATAATAAGAAAAAAATATGGACGTATTATATAACTGTCCTGTCTCATGTCTTATGAACTTACTAATGAAAATCGCATAGAAATCCGTTCAGTAGTTTTTGAGTTTAACAAACAGACAGACAGACGTGGCAGAAGACTTCGTTTTATATATAGTGATGATACCTACATCTTAACAAAGGATTCTCCGAGTAAATGTCATTGAACCGTATCTTGTATTCGTTTGTAAGCCAGCGGGTGGCCTCGGCTCGAATCAGTAATCTCTGTGCTTTATCTATATTATTAATAATTAATAAGCAGTAATACCAAGAACAGTCATATCGATATACGTACAGAAAGTAAATTTAATATAAACAATATTTTTTTCATTTTTGACAACTGATCTTTTAGTAGATTGTTACGGCCATTGTCAACTATATTTACAAGTTTCTTGCGATAATTTAGATGAAATAACAAGGTGTTGGTCGTCGTGTTAGAAATTTCCAGGGAGTTTTTGTGGCAAGAATCCATGCTCCGTGATATTAATTCCTAACTTCACTTGTGTATAATAACCGAACTATATTACGTCAAATATCACAAATTTTACAAAATACAGATCCAAATAACATTATGAATCTCTATATTGTAAAACGAAGTTATCTGCCTCGTCTGTCTGTTCGCGATAAACTCGAAAACTACTGAACGGGTTTTCATGCGGCTTTCACCAGTAGATAAAGTGATTCATAAGGAAGATTTAGGTATATAATTCGTCAAGGTATTTTATTATTATCAAAGCGGGACAACGTCCGACGTGTCCGCTAGTAAAATGTAAAATCCACTACATAACATGCTAAGATTCCGCTGAAGTTTTCAACGAAATATGATAACGACATTGTATTCATATAGACGCCTAAAAAACGGAGGAGTACTTTTTATATATGTTTTTTCTCTGACATATAATAAAGAGACAGTTTATGATGTAAAAATATCAAATAACCATTTTTTTCATATGAGCAAATAACCATACATTTACTTCTCGTGTATTTTGATTATCTATACTAATATTATAAAAAGGTAAAGTTTGTGAGTTTATGACGTTGTGATGTTATAGGGGGTAATCTTAGGAACAACTGGACCGATTTGAATAATTCTTTCAGTGTTATATAGCTCATTCATCGAGAATGGTTATATATAATCACGCTAATGCCAATAGAAGCGGAGCACACATGAAAAATGTTTCACAATCGGGATGTTTTTTTTTTCTTTTGAGAACTCCTGCTGCGGGTTAGCTAACGCCCAGAGTAACTATTACTACGCGAACGAAGTCGCAGGCAAAGGATAGTAATGTATAATTTGTATGTGTTACATTATTCAATTAGTGGACAATTTTTAAATACAATAAATCAAACAATAAGTGTCTATGTAAATATGGGGTCGTTGATTTGTACATTGTGAGTTGAACTTACAAAAAGGTAAACAATGCAAGAGATTTAAATATGTATAAATGAATATGAAGTTTTTTGTTTGTCAGAATTGATTTACGAAACGGCTGAACCGATTTTAACGAGAATTTTAATGGCAGATGGAGGACTCTTATAGTATTATTCACATTACATATTATTGCGCTTTCTTATAAAGATTAAGTCATAATGATATAATTTAAGTGGTGTTTTAAATGTCAAAAGATTTTATATAAGTTAACCAGTACTGTTAAAATTCTCTACAATGGCAATTATAATCTGCAAAATTGGCTACCATGAAATGAATTTTAAAAAATGGCAGTCATAAGGACTTTCGGCAAAAGTGAAAAATTTTTAAATTAATTATAATGTCAATTATTTAAATTTCATAATTTTAAATTAAAATTATCATAATTATTTTGGTATCTTTATACAGTTTATTAATTA
The DNA here is from genome assembly GCA_014332785.1 of Antheraea mylitta. Classification (NCBI taxonomy): domain Eukaryota; kingdom Metazoa; phylum Arthropoda; class Insecta; order Lepidoptera; family Saturniidae; genus Antheraea; species Antheraea mylitta. The sequence goes on along the minus strand of JACEII010000053.1, from coordinate 372,681 downwards.
ATCAAATATATAATATCTAATCTCAATACAAAACACCAATGTTAGATATACAGAGGCCCCTATACTACGCATCATTAGTCAGACGCACGCCGCGTAAGCGTAATACGGCCGGTCATGATTACATAACATGTTATGACGCGAATGTATAAATTTATCTCCTATCAAAAATACCGCTCAAATCGCCTTAAGAGATTTCATTTCAAAAAATTTTATTATCATAAAGTTCAACTCCAATAAACAGATTTCTTCATGATCAAATGTAATTGAATGATTACATTTCTGGTAATGAATTTTTATTTAATAATTTGTATGTAATATTAGACTCGTTCGCTAAATGTTTTGAAGTCCGATTCCGAATGTTTTTTTTTTTTGTTTTTTTTTTTGAAATATCTTCGCTATTGACCCAGCAAGGTCTTAACAGCTTCACCGGACTACCAAGGCGAGCGCTTAAGGCACTCAGCCGATTTTATTTTGGCAACCAGCTCAAGGGTGCACGCCACACCTCGGCTTGGATCTTAGCTAACCTAGCTAACCACATCGAATGTTCCAGAATGCCTTTCGGCTGGTATCGAGCTGAGGTTATAGGCGCGTTGACATCAGTGCTATTGATCTGGGTGGTGACCGGCATTCTGGTGTACATGGCGGTCCAACGAGTCATATATAAAGAATTTGAAATAGATGCCACTGTTATGCTGATCACGTCGGCTGTTGGAGTGGCTGTTAACCTTATGTGAGTAATTTACATCCCACAGGAACGTCTTCTAACGAACGTGGAAGCTATCTTTTTTTATATCATAAGAGGCAAACGAACTGGTGAGTCACGCGATGTTAAGTTATCACCAACGTCCATAAACTACTTACTGACCGAACGAAACAGAACAATGCTAGCACTATTATTTCACGTTGATTTTCTGTGAGAGGGGTGGTACTACCCCGGACGAGCTGACCCATTCATGCTGAAACCAGTAATAGCTTCAGCGTGGCTCTACCACCTATAAAACCATCGCTTTTTGGGTAAAGTCGATGGCCAAATTCTGTACCAATTCTCCAGAAACCTTAACATATTGAATGTAATCTTTTATCATGTCTTTTAAATGCCATATTGATTGAAGCCTTCTATGATGTTCTAGGTATCTTATTTGGTTCAATTCTTTAGAAGTTTTACATGAATAACTGCCACTGAAGATTAATGATAAAGTTGTAATTTGTGGTGTATTCCAGCATGGGTTTGACCCTTCATCAGCACGGGCACAGCCACGGAGGTGGTGGACACGGACACTCGCACGGGGGAAATAATCCTGTGCTCAATAACAAGGTAATTTATATTGCCCGCGACTTACCAGCCTTGTTTGTCCCCGTTACAGCAGTAAATAGCATTAAAATCGTTTATATTGAGTCTAAAATTTATTTTTACGTGGGTAGTCAAAATGTCTTTGATTGGAGTAGAAAATTCCTTATACATATTATAAGATCAGTCATCCTGTAAGGAGTCCTGGGCTATGAAAGAGACGGATAAGAGTAAACTACATGTGATAGAAATGCGAATGTTAAGGTGGATGTGTGGTGTGACTAGAATGGATAAGATTAAGAATGAGTATATCAGAGGAAGTTTGAAAATAGCACCAGTGACAGAGAAGTTGAGAAGTAATAAGTTAGCATGGTATGGGCATGTCATGAAGAGAGATTAAAACCATGTAACTAAGAAAGTATTGAATTTGATGATGGACGAATATAAGAGTAGAGGAAAACCGAAGAAGTTAGAGACAGAGCGTGTGAAAAATGACATGTGTGTTAAAGGTTTGAATACTGAAATGACATCTGATAGGCGAGAGTGGAAAGTGAAAACATGTTGTGCCTACATTACTTAGGTGGGATATGATATGATGATATATATATAGAAGATGATGGTGATAGAACAGAAGATTCCTTTATTCGCAAATGTTAGTAAATAATCACTTTTAGAAACTCCTGTCGTGTTTTTCACTTTGTAATCAAAATACAAACTGTACATTGATTTTTTTGAGCTTTCATGTCTGATAACTGAAGGAGGTGAAACCTTGTACATTTTAGACAAACTGTATGCTAATATTTATAATTGAATTTGGAAAGTAAATAAATGGTTATTCGAGTATCGAGTTTTATAGAAATTTGAGTTAAACTTTCTGCATTTATTTTAGATTACTACTATTATTTTAATATAATATTATGTGCTGCTTTTATTACACTTTTTCGTTATCTTAAAATATGGAAACTACAAATAGGATGTCAGCCTTAACTAAGATAAGTTTATAAAAAGTGGGGGTATAACTGAGTTAAATCAGTTGGTATGTAAACGCCTATCATTATATGACTAGAACAAAGGATTGGATGAAACGATTAGATATCGACTTAGAGATACCAAATTTAAATTATACACAAGTTTAAATGAAGTCTTAGTAAAGCGAGGAAAACGTTGTTCTGTATACGTGATATGAAAATTTTTGTATCACTATTTTACATCATATTATTTTAGAGTATTCGGTTGACTGACTTCGACTTACTTGATTAACACAATAATTGCATTTTTGTATTCACTCTATTGGACGTAAACCAAATGTACTTCATTTTTTATAACATACAGCGTCAACTTTCGGCACAATTTTGAGAACTTAGTTGGCAGCAATTTGTGTACAAAGTGTGTACAATCGCATTATTTCAAGGAATACACCTATATATAAAGTTAAGAAATAAAAACCTTGTCTAAATTCAACATTTAATTCAAATCGTTAGAGCCGTTTTCGAGATACACGTAATCGATTTAAGCGAAAAAGATTCGCTCGTTTAAGGTTTTGTTATATGTAATTGAAATTTTGCCATCCTGGAACAAGTGTTTATTCATATTAATGGTTAATGAACGCTCAACGAGCTGGTAATGAAATAAAATCCCTGAACGTGGTAATTCGTAATGGTACTTTGTAGAAGGATCGGTCGTCGGACTCGGACGCGGAGAGCTCGACGTCGCACGCGCACGATCACCACACCGAGAACATCAACGTGCGCGCCGCCTTCATACACGTACTCGGCGACTTCCTACAGAGCTTCGGTGTTCTCGTTGCCGCTATTGTTATTTATTTCAAAGTATGTTTTATTATCTGTAACGGCTGTATTTTTTCAGGACACACTTCTAAAAAGCAAAATCAAAAATACTCAATTTTAACCTCTTTTTTCTTGGGTAAATTCCCAACGGATACCAATCCCTCCGGACAGCTGAGGATGGATATGTCAATATCGCATGGATTAAAATCCCGTGATTCCTTCTTACACCTTTTGGTTTTTGGTAGATCTATCAAGAGAAAGTGATGGCTGCAAGTCTCGTGAGGTGTAGAGTAATCCTTAAATGTGAAAAACCAAAATAAAGACTCTTTAGTGGCTATGAATCAGTTTTGTATCAAAATCATAGATTCTCTACTCCATTTAGGTCCTAAAAAGACGCTTATAAATGTTGAAATTACCACCGGTAAGCTTAAAAACCAACTCAAGAACCGGCAATAACCTCGATCTGGTTTATCGTTTTCATAACTAAATATACAAGAATTAAAATTCCGAAACGTTAGCATTTATGTATAATTTGAAAACTTCAGAGATACGATAATCTATATTTCGATTAAGGACACCAACGATAATTTATATTTCGATTAAGGACATCAATATTTTTAATTATAAATTAAATTATTGTCAATGTTGATTATTGTTGTTACTTATATATGTCATCAGTCTCCAACAGATGGCGCTACATTTTTCTAAAATGCAAATGTAATATAAATATTATAGAAAATATAATATTTTATATAACGACAATCAACAATGGCGATAGCGGGGTGGTAGGGTTTTACAGCCCGACTGGGGCGCAACCACCATGTATATGGCGAAAAAGCCCGTCATAGTGACTCGCTTCTGCGCGTCGCGTTTCGGGATCAGCCTGTGCATATCCAGCTTATTACAGGCCGGCATGATAATGGCGACCGGCGATGGACAGTGTGTCAATCGGTGGTCGCTATTATTTTTGGATTGTACTGTGCTTACCATCAGGCATAGTGCAGTCACTTTGCCGTGCTACAATAAAAAAAAAATCAAATTTTGTCGATGATTGTAACTTTTTGTTTTTTTTTTTTTTTGCAAACGATTTTTTTTTGGGTTACATTACTTTTTAACCTTTATATTGAAACTTGAAAATTACAAGAGTCATGGTCTAATTTTGTCATTAGACGTTGATTATTTCTGTGACTTGTCTATGCATTGTCTATAGTATAAAATCACGTAGATAATTAATTGAATTGCAGCCTAGTTGGAATATGGTCGATCCGATTTGCACGTTCCTTTTCTCAATTCTGGTGCTCATCACCACGTTTAATATCATCAAGGACGCCTTACTAGTCCTCATGGAAGGCTCTCCCAGAGGTTTAGATTTCCAGGTAAGGTTTTTTTTTAATATTTACCTAGTTTTTGTTATTCAATATCTTCTATGTTAATCAAATAAGATATGTGTATATAAATAAGGTGTGTGTCGTTATGTGCGTGCTGTTATAAAGGTTCCCATACGTAAAATGACAAAGGAACCCTATTTCGATTCAAACCTCTTGAGCTTTCTTTCGTTGTGACATTATCGGGAACGTTAGTTCAAATCCATTATCCGCACGGTTGACACTTGCCCTAATTAGTATTCATTTTGTTAATTACCTTTTATTTAATAATTCCAATTGTGTAATCCTTCAATAAAGTATTTATTTTATAAATATAATTTTTTAAAAGGCATTCGGCCAAATCCATATAACAGTGCCACGCAAAAACTTGTAACTGATGTCGTTCAAATGTTTAGTTTTTGTTCTGTTTAAAAAAATACTGTATCTTTATTTCATAGAAAGTTTATAAAATTTCTATAATCGACCGAAGTTGGTAATACTTTATATTATAAATTAATAGTAAGCAGTTATATTTTCTTTCAATAAAAAAAACTCAAATGTTTTATGGATGTGATTACAAAAAAAAATCTAATAAATAGAAGGGTGATCTCATTTACATACTTAAAAGTTGGTTAATAATATTATAATAAATAGATTATATTTCCTTTTGAATATTGTATGAAAATATAAAATAATAAATATTGAGCGTCTTTAAGATATCATGAAAAGTTCGTTTGATTTTTTTTTAGTATAATAAAAAAATTTATTGAAAAAAAAAATGAAAAACTTATAATTTTTAAAACTGTTTCAGGGTTCAATCATCCCTAGTGATTACCTTATAATAAAATAATTATATTTAAATTCAATGTCCAAGTGGAAAATGTGGGTTCAATTTTACGTGATCTTATCAAATTGTGTAAAAACTAACATAAGCATTACTCGAAGTGTCAATAAATGTGAAAACTAGAGTAATATTAACAATTTGAATCCAATTATGCAAATTATGATATTTAAATAATTCAGATATGAAATTCATTTAAAAATACAATTATTCCAAGTTATAACAGTTCCGACGTTTAAAAAAAATGTGTAAACATAAACAGGATGTATGTAAATTGTTTATGGTTACACAGGAGGTGGCAAATACATTCCTGTCTCTACCCGGTGTAGTGCGGATACACAACCTCCGCATGTGGGCTCTCTCGTTAGACAAAACGGCTCTCTCTGCTCACCTCGCTATACGTAAGTCGTTCATATATATGTTGAATCGAAAAAAAAAGCCTGATTATTTGTGTTAATAAATAATGACAAAAAAACCACAAAAAAAAATTTAAAATACAATCCATAATTAATTAATTTTTACTAGAGTGAAGTAACGGGAATTACTTGTTTATATAAAAAAGTCATGAATAGAGATGGTTATAACTAGTATATATTATAATGAATTAAACTGCCGTATTATTTTTAAAGAGTTATTGTTAAATGTTGTCAATTATTCAGCTGTTTAATAAATTGAATATACGTTATTTGCATCGCGACTTTGTGTATGAGTAATGTAAAGAGTGCTCTCTCTTTCACGCATATAATTTGTTGTATAATGCTTGCTTGTTCGCATATTTTGATAACACCCGTAGATAATTGTCAATAACAATAACGGATAATGGGCAACAGAATAATAATGTCTTCAATCATTCGTTATAGGAATAGGGATACATAGGAATTATTAATTCAGGCTACATCACTAAGGATATAAAACCTATATATGAATAAGTAAAAACAAATCCGCTATTGTTCTCTTCTCTTTGTCAACCGATTTGCTTTTGTTGACGAGAACTATTGATGTCAAAAAAATATTTGGAAACAATTCGTTGGATCTATTTATTTCTTTGTCATGAATATTCTCAATGAAATTGATAGTTAAAAAAGTAATGTCTTATTATCGAATTTTGACAAATAAACGAGTACGACCTATTATTCTTTGTAATTTTTCTTAAGTCAACGTCAAATCCAATAATAGCCTAGTGTATTAGCAATATAACAAGACAAACGTGTTTTATTGAATAACATTTTGTCTGTCGGCTGCTTTTTCCGATATAAACTAGGCATTTAATACAATTTAAATGGCGAACAATTGTCTAAATCAATTTCTGATATTGTGAGGTTATAATAAATAAATATGGGTGTTACAGGAAGCGGAGTGAGCCCACAGAAGGTTCTGGAAGAAGCGACGAGGTTGGTTCACGAGAAGTACAATTTCTTCGAGATGACGCTCCAGATCGAAGAGTTCAGCGACGGCATGGAGGAGTGCACTCAGTGTAAGATGCCGCAGTCCTAACCATCTGCATCTACATACACGCATCCGTAATCATAGTTACTGTTATTCATCACTCACTTTGAAAACGTTACACAACATTTATTGTCATCAGTTTAACTTAAAACACTTCAAAATTATTCCAAAAAATAAGTAACAGTACGTATCATGCAACGTTATAACTTTATCACGGGCGTTATTTTCGTAGGTATAAATATAACGTTAAAGTTATTCCAAAAATTAAATAAGTAACCAGACATATCATACAACGTTATAAATCTATCACGGGCGTTATTTTCAAAGATATAGTAAGTAAAATAATATCAATTTCCAAATTGAGCATACGCTGTACAAACAGAAGCGTAATAGCGATATTAATTAGTGTTATTCAACACTTAGTTCGATAACGTTACTAAATAACGCTATTAATGACGCTATATAACATTATTTTCATAAATGTAACTTAAATCATTTCAAGTTATTCCAAGCAATAAATAAGTAACAGTACGTATCACTGTAGGTTATAATTTTATCACTGTAGTTATTTGAAAATTATGTTATTTTATTAAACCAAAATTAATTTAAATAGCAAATTGAACATACCGTATAGAAACAGAAACGTGATAACGATATTAATAGTTATAACGTTATTTTTATCGGTATATTATTAAATAAAATATTTAGATTTCATTGACTGATATTTTAAACCTCAGATAATTAGTTTATCGCTCTGAGATAGAAGTTTTGTAGGTAAAATCATGGTAGATTTTTATTTCATTTCTTTCTTCATTCCTTTGAATCACTTTAGTTTTTTTAATATTTATAGTCTGTTAATAGTTGATTTCGATCCGTCAAATTAATTGACAGCATTGCAATAGTGTAATCTGTTACGGTTTGGGTTGCCAGCTTTCCGACTCGATACTTTTGGAAAATAATTATAAGGACAAAGGATTTTGTGAAAAAAAAAAAAACAAAACAAGTTTCACTAAAATACAACGTGTACGTTTCTTTTAATTGTTCATTAAAAATTACGACTATGCTGTAATAAGATTCCATTAATATATCTATATAAGATA
>JACEII010000053.1:307425-364455 GCA_014332785.1 Antheraea mylitta | reverse complement strand
GTATTTTGTAGCGCAATGCTTTATCGAAGTTTCCAGAACAATTATATATGTACATAATATTGAGTTCGTAAAAGAACCGCCGTATCCTTAATGATGGGATTCTTAGATCATAATAAATATAATGTACAGTAATATTCTCTATAACACTATTACCACATAGGCATTTACAGAAAATCCTTCTCTTCGGTAGATCACTATCTTTATGATAAAGTAAAAAAAACAATCAAAAAGACTTTCTAGATATGATTTGTTAGGGAAAAATTAGGATCTATCAACTGACTCGGTGTCGATGGTCATGATCTAGTTACGTACGAAACATGAAGAAGAAGACAATTGTGTATTTACGTTTTTCACTATATGTGTAGTGGCCGTAATCTAGTAAAGTACAGACCTTAAACTAGCATAGAGTTTTCTCGTTATTCACCAAGTGTCTGGTAATCACAGTCCAGTAAAGTGCTAATGCACTGTAGGTATGGTTCATAAATGCCCCATCGCTGGGCTAATACGTCTTCCTCAAGTTAAAAAGATTGCATTAACTTAACTTGCATTATGGTACAATGGCATTACTTCAGGTGTTCAGGATTCCTTCGTCAGTAACCAATACTGGTAATGAGTAGATTAAAATTAGTATACCAGTTTAACAACCCTTTCTGCTCTTCTAGGTAATGAGTTAGGTAACCTAAAAGCTTACTATCATCACGGCAAAGCTCAAAATAGTTTGAATATTCAAGATTAATCAAGAAATCTACGACACTTTACACATTTTTATCGATAACTTTAAGTCGTTTCAATATTTTTTGTTTGCGCAGAGAAGTTGTAATTTATCTTACATAATAGTGGAATCTATAAACATTTGATAACGAACATTATTCATGATATGATTAGAATTATTTAAATATTGAAAAGTAATAGAAACAAGAAATCTAAGTCACTTTACACAGTTTTATCGATAACTGTATGTCGTTTCAATATATTTCGTTCGCACAGAGAAGTTCTAATAAATCTTATAATAAATAGTTGAGCTTGTAAACCGTTGATGAAGAACATTATTTATAGATTGCTTTAAATAATATACTTATTCAAAATTAATGGAATTAAGAAATTGAAGTCACTTTACACAGTATTATCGATAACTTTAAGTCAGATGTATAGTTTCCGTTCGCATAGAAATACAGTAATAACTCTTACGTACTTAGCCGAGACTGTAAACGGTTGATAATGAACTTTATTCACTACATGATTAGAATGATTTCACTATTCGAGACTAATGGAAACAAGAAATCGATGTCAATTTACACATTTTTATCGATAACTTTAAGTCGTTTCAATAATTTTCGTTCGCACAGAGAAGTTGTAACTTCTCTTATGTAATAATTGGTTAGTAATGAACGTTATTAATGAGATGATTCTGTATGGGTTGCCAGTATTTTCATTAAAATAAATCGTCCAATAACAAGTGATATACTTAACCTATTTGGCCAATGGTTAATTTTAAAATTTCGCGTTAACTCATTTGCAGCATCAAATAATCATAAAAAAGTTGAAATTCAATACAGTAATATCACACAGTTATTCGACAAATGAAGTCTCATGCCAGTATATACTAAGTATTTTTGGTTATAGAGACGCAGTAATTAGGAAAAATTGTGATTTAAACAACACGATAAATTGATAAAGCATCCTTCCTTAATTGAGAAAATTTAAAAATCGCTTAACAAAATGTAACAAAGGTAACACGAGCTATGAGATCTCTGTATATAGTGTAGTCACTTCGTCTTGGTAGTGAAGTCGAATCGGGGTTTACGAATTTTCAAGATGCTACTATGTGCACTATACTATATTAATATTTACAGATATTAAACTTTTCCATAAATCAATGAAATAACTAAATTTAGATATGTTCTGTTTCCAAACATTATTTCGATATAAATATCAGTTGTTTTTTTATCGATATAACTATGGAATAGTGTTGCCCAGACGTCAATAAGCCGATTCGGTCTTCAACTAAAGCAGGACCGAATTGCTATACAGCAGAAATAATTACGGACCCTAGTTTTCTTAGAGTCGTTTCTAAATCTAACATCCTTTAACGTTTACTACAAACTTTCTTTAATTTTTAATTAATCTTTATGGTTTAAATTAGAATAATATAAAATGACAAACTATTCAAAATTCCGCTGCAAATGTATGCTATGTGTACTTGAAATAACAACTTAGTGCGTATGATTATTGTAAGTAAAGGTTTGAAATGATTGGTGCTTTTCTCTCAGTATGAAATTATTAAATAAATTGCTCAATCTTGTAAAGCCTTAAAAATGGACCAATGTATGTCACATTTTTAAATGAACATAGTGTTAAATTAAATGTTATTGTTGCTACATTGTAATACATAAATGGAGGTGTAGTTTTAATGATGTTATGGGAAATTACTAAATATTTTCTAATGAAACACATATCTGTTCGTGCAGATGCCTTCGACAATCAGTTCCTATTCGGATTTAGTTTTTTGTATCTCTGATTGAAACATTATTTAACACTTTCTGTAGGATAATAATGTATTATTATTTTTTTAAGACGTCCAAATAATATCAGAAGAAATTATGATCAATATTAATTAATAATATTCTAAAAAAAAACATTTATCACTATTATGAAACAAAGTTCTCTGCCATATCTGTTCGTGATAAATTCAAATAATAGTGAACGGATTTTCATGATGTTTTCACCAGTAAATAAAGTGAATCATGAGGAAGGTAAAGTAATTAATTTGTCAAGTTTTTCTTTATTATCAGGCCGGGACAACGTCCCCCGGGCCCGCCAGTATCACATATATGAAATTATAAAAAAACTTGTAAATTTTAATTTTGTAGCCAGATTTAATGAAAGATGGGAAAGGGAGAATAATATCTCCGTTACTCCAAAAATTTTTGTTTTTTTTTTTTTTCTTCAAATAATCATGCAAATTTTATTTACAATGTCTCAATGTATATTCGTATATAAAAGTATTCGGTATCTCCGCATATTAATTGGCCCGAGACTTCGCAGTCTTTAAATTCGGCCTTGACCTTTAAGTGATGAAAAACTTACAAAAAAACACTATTTATAATCGCTTTACACATGCGGAGTCGATATTTGTTATGTATCACTTATGGTTGACCGAATTAATTTTAAAATTAATGAATAGCGATGTAATTCGGTCAGGTTTCGGCTTGCGGCTTTTCCATAAACGCCATTTTCGGCTTAGACGTTGCCCTTGCCTATAAAATTAGGCAATTTGTTAAGTAAATGTAATCGCTCTACCGGAATTACCTCGAACTATAAGAAATATAATTTTATAAAACGCTAAATTAATAAATTAAAGTATTAATCTGATTATGGTCGAAATTTGATTTAGAATATTCCGATAGTAATTTTAATTTATGTAAATTAATATTTTAAATTAAGTTATTCTAGGAAGATGTCTTCCAAATATTTTAGTGTTAAGAATGTATTTTTGAAATAAATATGAATTTTCGGAATCTGTTGTTTTATTTGAAATTCGAAGTGTTTCAAGCAAAGTTTTTTACCTTAAAAACAAACAATTAAGATCAGAGACTACAACGTTTCTCATTGGCTGTCTTATGAGTATAGTTGCCGGTCTTAGTTAGCAAGAAAAAGTACTAGTTGTGAGTGTTAGTAGTGAAGTCATATACTTTATCTCACTTTTTGTTTTATAATCATTTACTGCTATATTGTAATTAAACTACGACAGTAAATATATCAATTTTGATAATAAAGCTGATATGACGCACCGCTATAAATATTTAATATCAAAAATCAAATTCCATAGCGTAATATACTTCTATGATAAATTTCGTTAGAATATTCAGCTATTTTTACTTTACTAATCAAAAAACCATAATAATAATTGTTTATTAAAAATATAAATTGTGCTTCTCTAAACATATCTGTATGAGTAATCAACGTATTTATCAGGAATACATCCGGTTTTGATGACATGGCTGTAGTATGAAGCAGAGAGGCGAGCTGTTCTTGTCTTGTCTGGTGACGTATAATCTACTTCGTAAAGGCCAAATCGTTCTCTGTAATGAATGAAATATAGGTAATTAATTCTTTCAATTTGTCATTATAAGAATAATGATCGTAGATAAATCGTATCCAATCTTAAAAACTTTGTAGGTAAAAATCGTTACGTAAGGAAAAATGGCATGTCTATTTCACGAGACTTTCTCTTTTTGTCACTGTATTATAAATGGCCCGCGATTATCGAAATTGAAGCAGATGAATTCCGTTAAAAATTATTTGTTTTAAAACGTAGCTGACTCATATTTCCTTATTATTTTTATTTGGCGATCTATCTATATTTTTTATAACAATTATTCTTCAATAAATGAATATTTTCCTAAAGATTTTTCGAAAGCCAAAAAAAAAAAACAAATAATACAGATTACACAGCCAGAGGTAGTCAAAAACAGGACGTAACGTATTTTTCTAACATGACAAGAATATACAAATGCAAACAATCTAAATACCCATATCGAATTATATTCAGAATTGAATAAATACACTTCTCTTAGTGTACCATTATTTTAAAACGACTACCATAGAATAGTAAAATAATAGTTTCATTTTTTTTATTCAAATTATATTACTTACGAAAATCCACGCATCCATTCGAAGTTATCGATCAAACTCCAATAAGTATAACCTACAACGTTACAACTGTCTTTCGTAATGGCGTCGTGTAGAGAACGAAGGTATGCTTCTATATAATGCACTCGTCTCACATCGTTCACTCCCGCCTCGAATGGGACTCCATTTTCTGTTATTATCATCAACGGATTGTTATATGTGTTTTTAATCCAATTTAAAGATTTCCTGAATCCCCAAGGTACAACCTGATAAATAGATATATTTAAAATTATAAAAGGTTTAGCACCCGACAATTACAATGTGGCTGTAGGTTTGTACCAGGGTTTTGCTTTAAGCCCTTATTTACTCTTTCTTATGGATGCGTTAACATCAGACATATAGGAGAAGAAACTGGTGTATGCAATGCAAATGCGGATAATATTGTTCTTGTCGGCGAAGATGCTGTCGAGGTCCAGAGTAGGCTGGTGGACAATGGTGAGAAAAACTGTAGAATGTTGGTTTGAAAATTACTAGAATAGACACTGAATATTTGTTTTACGACTTTGGTGGTCCATCCAGTTTTTACCCTAGAGCCTTAAATAGTCATTCTCTGATCCAAAACTATGACTGCATGAACAAGAACGTGAGGAATAGGATAAATGCATGATGGATAACACGGCGAAAGAAGTTTGGAAGAGTTTGTGGCCCACGAATGCCCTTGAAACTCAAGGGGAAGTTATATAAGTCTATTATAAGATCAGTTATGTTGTATGCACCTGAGTACTGGGTTACGAAAGAGACGGAAGAGAGAAAACTACATGTGGCAAAGATATCTGCATCTGTGGTGTAATTAGGATGGATAAGGTTAAGAATGTGTATATGAGAGGAAGTTTGAAAATAGCAACAGGGACAGAGAAGTTGAGGAGTAATAGGTTAGCATGGTACAGGCATGAAAAGATATAAAAGCCGTGTAACAAAGTTATTGTGTGAGAAATGATACGTGTATAAAAGGTGTTAATAGTGAGAGGAGAGAGTGAAAAAGGAAGATATGTGACCCTACTTAGGTGGAATAAGGGTAAAAAGATGATGACTATCGTTATCCTTTTCCGAAATCGTTAGGAATGACTTCCTTAAAACTTGTCTAGTTTCATTTGTGTTACTCAGATTTGGTTAATTATTTAGTGCTGGCTTCTGCCCGTGACTTCGTTCGCTTGGAATAGTTATTCGGGGCTGAAGTTAACATGTAGCGGATGCTATCAAAAGGAAAAAAAATCACGATTTTGAAATTTTCGACATTTTTTCGCTCCTGTCCGTCTTAGCGTGATGAAAGTCTTCCTCAATAAATGAACTACCTAATATCAAACGAATTTTTCAAATCGGACCGTAGTTTTTGAGATCAGCGCGTTCAACCAAACGCTTCAACTTTATATATTGGTATAGATTAAGTGTACTGTGTATAAGTTACTCAATATGATTAAAAACAAACTATTGAAACTGGCAAATGTTTCTGCGATACTAATTAAAAAAAATACTTACTCTTAACCAAGTAGAGTTAGTTCTCGGCCACTCGTTCTTCTGTTGCGAAGTTACACCTGCATCGTTTTCAAACGAAGGCAGCAAGTTAATCTTTCCTGTTCCTTGTTTTATCTATAATATAATTAGTACTTACATCATTATATCAAAACGGTTACTATATATACTATTGTGATTTTATTTGATTAAATTTTTATATGTTGATTTCAAATGTTCGCTATAACATCATGTAAGCATTCATTTTTTTTTATATATCATACGTGGCAAACGAGCAGTTGGGTCACCTGATTTTAAGTGATCACCACCGTCCATTGATACTTGCAACTCCAGGGGAGTCGCAAGTGCGTTGCCAACCTGTATTTGGGAGGAGGGTGGGGGAGAGGCAGGAACGGAAGGAGGAAGGGGAAGGGGAGGGTAGGTGGGTCTCCGGCTCTCTCACTGACCGGACGAAACGCAACAATGCAAGCACTGTTACTTGACGTCGGTTTTCTGTGGGTCGGGTGGTGCTTCCCCGGACGAGCCGACCCATTCGTGCTGAAAACAATAATAGCTTCAGCTTGGCTCTACCACTACTATTCACTTCAATATATTACAATTCACGGTGTATGTAACCTACTATATCTGTAAATTGTGAATTATGCAGAATCAAAAATGAACATATATTTACAAATATATCAGGTGTATGTAGTCCGTAAATTATAGACAAGCAAGGAAGACAAAGACAAGTTACTAACATAGTTTTATATATTATAAAACAATGCCTTCTGCCAAGTCTGTCTGTCTGTCTGTTAGCGATAAACTAAAAAACTACTTAACAGATTTTGTCAAGGTTTTTCTTATTATCAGGGCGGAACAACGTCCGCCGGGCTCGCTAGTAGATTTATATAATACTTATAGTACCTACAGTCATTCCTTACAAAAGAAAAAAACTTTAAGAATTAGTTGTAACTAGTAAATATAATAGTATCTTGTCTTGCTCACTTTAATATTGTATTTAATTACACTAGATTAAATATTATATGAGAGAAAAGGTGTGGACCAAGAGTCTGCAAGAAAAATAAATAAATACATACATACATTAAAAAAACACAATCGACGTAGCGTGATTTTGTTAGTGATTAACTTGCAAATGGAACATAGATTTATATACAAACCAGATATGTCGTGTAATGGTTTACTCCAAGGATATCGCAAGAACCCCGTATCATCGCCACTTCATCAGGAGTGAAGGTCGGCAGCCGCGAGTGTGTGAAGCCCTGTCTCCTCGAGTTTCTGTCTATCTTCATCCGCATTTCAACAGGATAGTCTCCTGCCTTCGACAGGATCGGGTTTGCGAACCATCCGAACTGTAAAACCAGAACAAATGTCATTTAAACACTAGAAACAATTACAAATTGGCCATTTCCATGGTTTCAGGCTATCTAAGACCTATAACAGTTTTAGGTAATTGTGTTAGGTTTTATAACAAAGCCCCAAAGCACATAGTAAATTAAATCAAGCGGGTTTTAATGTTATAAAGCCATTATACTAGGCGTCGCTAGTCTGACTCAAGCCGCACAAGGTCACGCTTATTAGCATGTCATGATGCGAAATCATTATTATAAATTTATCTCCTGTCAAAAAAATACCGCTTAAAGCCCCTAAAAAAATTTTCAAAAAAATAGCTTACATTGAATTGTCTGGCTGTCTCCGCTGCTCTCTGGTCATCTTCGGATGTGGTCAACGGCTCCAACCATGACAGATCCAGGGTTATACCCACTCTTCCTGAAACATAGACATAAACATAAGATATCATTTATTTCACTTAGAGTTAAAGTAAGGGAAATAGGTATACTCGGAGGTCTGTGTAATTCTATTCATGCTAAAAATTATAATAAGAATGCGGAACTTATATATTTCATCGAACTAAGACAAGTTAGGAAAAAATAATACATTTTTATTGCATTAAGTATACGGAGAGTACAATTATCCATAAATTACAGTTGTAAAATTTTATATAACAAAAAAAATCGATGTTTTTATGGTGTACCGTTCTTTCTCTTTCGAGCACCTTCATAAAATAATCAAATAACAACTTAAGCAAATAAAATGAAAAATACTTTTTTTTAAAATTACTTTTACAATTTAAATCCTCAGAAGCCGGTTACGAACGATTTGAATAAACAACCAAGTTATTGTGAAGAACTGGCAAGGAACTCGGTCGGGTTAATTTTTTTTAATATGATATACATATATATAAATTTACAATCGCGAACAAGTTACAATTGCTTTTAATGGATACACAGAGAGAGAGGTGTCAATTCCAGACAACGATCGTTCACATATTGATTCACTCTATAATATAGGTTTATAGACCCGCAGTTTCGGGGTGTAAGGGGTGTCAAATAACATCATAAGACTTGAGACACCCAAGCCAACCTCACCTGCACGTGGTGCACCCTGCTGATCAACGAACGAGGCAATGGTGATAGCGGGGTGGTAGGGTTTTACAGCCCGACTGAGTCGCAACCACCATTTACATGGCGAAAAAGCCCGTCATAGTGATTCGCTTCTGCGGGTCGCGTTTCGGGATCAGCCTGTGCATATCCAGCTTTTTGCAGGCCGGCATGATAGTGGCGACTGGCGATGGCGATGTACTGTACTTACCATCAGGCATAGTGCAGTCATTTTGCCGTGCTACAATAAAAAAAAATCCTTTTGACGCCAAAACCTGTTTGACGCTTACAGTCCGGCAAATCGGTAATATGCTTTGTGACTTTGTTGTAAAACTCAAAACGATTACCTTCAAAACTTACTGGTATTACTGAGTCTGAAACGACCAGTTTACCACAAATTCTAGTTTTTAAATCATAGCGGTTTTTTTTATGAAAGCAGCTTTTCACGGTTTTTGAGGACATATATTAAATTATCAAGAATGTATTAAATGCGCTAATAGTATTGTTTGTAGTAATATAATAAACTATGTAATACTAACCGCGTTGCTTCCTTTTGAATTGTCTCTCGTACAATCGATATACCATGCCGTGTGCTCTGAGGACGTTGTGTCCGCACAAGTAGTCCTCGAAGCCGCTGGAGCGACCACCTGGAGCATCATTACCACCGTAACCGTCATGGCAGAATGATAGTGGCTCGTTAAATGTTATCCAGACTGACACTTTCTCCCCAAACGTACTGAATAATACCTGGAAGTGTGAGGTCATGGGAATTAACCCAACCTATAGGGGTCAATACGTGGTTTGACCGGTGGAATATTTCGATGTTCGCAATTTCAAACCTGATATGTACCAACGAATTCTTCGGAATTCACGTACATTTACTCATTTAAATTGGATAGTACCTGGGTACCGAGCATAGCTCGGTTCTTTAAAAAACATTTTTAAATCAATATAAACTGTTAGGTTTTCCTCACAAAATTAGCGTTTTCTTACAAAAAAAACAATCTCTTTTACTGTCACTCGGATTCGAACTGGGGTTACACGAATTTTCGAAGCAGCCGATTTCAATCTGAGCTGTTTTTGTTTTAACAGCGGTGGCGAAATTTACCTTTATATTCTAGCTATATTTTTTCATTGCCTGAAAACTCAGTTAAAAAAGTTTTTTATGAATAAAATCTAGCTAGATCGATTTATCGTCCCCGAAACTACCTACATACTAAGTTTGAGGGAAACAGATGACGCCGTTTCCGAGATCCTGAATTTATAACAATATAAAAATATACAAGATTTGCTCGTTTAAAGGCATTAAATAGATATATAGATAATATTAGATGACGGTGAAGAAAAGCATCGTGAGGAAATCTGAACCTGAGAAATGTTCTTGTAGTACTAAGTGACTGCACTATGCCTGATGGTAAACATAGTACAATCCAAAAACAGTGGCGACCACCGAGAGACAGATTATCCATCGCCGGTCGCCGCTGTCATGCCGGCCATAATGACGAAAGTCACCCGGTACTGGATATGCACAGGCTGATCCCGAAACGCGACGCGCAGAAGCGAGTCACTATGACGGGCTTTTTCGCCATGTACCCATGTACATGTACCATACTGGTTGCGACCCAGTCGGGCTGTAAAACACTACCACCCCGCTATCGCCATTGTCTCGTTCGTTGATCAGCAGGGTGCACCACGTGCAGGTGAGGTTGGCTTAAGTTCGAAAACATTGAACTGTGGATTTCTCAGAGTTTGAAATTGTCAATATATAGTGGGTTAGCGTGGTGATTACGACCATACCTCCCTTCGGGAAGAGGCCTATGGACCTGCAGTGGGTCTCTTACACGAGACGTCATTATTTGCGCCGTTAAGTTTCAAAAGAAGCTAATTACAATTATAACCGTTTCAAATATTTTCAAAAACTCCCTGGAAGGTTCTAACAAGGGATCCACCATCTTGTTAGAATATTGATTTACACGACGCTTAATATTGAAATGATCGCACGCATATCGACTACGGGACATTGGCAGTAATAATCTGAAAGATTGATTGCCAAAAATAAAGTTAAAAAAACATGTATAGAATCATAGGCGGCTATTTACATTTTCTGGGAGAAATAAGTTTTTTATGTGGCGAGACAGCAAGTTTTGAATTAAAAATCTATAACCTTTATTTTATTTAATCTATAAATTAACAATACAGTTTATACACTAATCGTCACTGCTATACATTACAAAAAAAAATACGTTTTTCCACTTTGCCAAAAATTAGTTGAAATCGCTTACACTTGCATAATCATAGAAGTAGTCAGCTATTATAGGGTTAGTCCAGCCCCCGAGATCCTGTAAGTTCTGCGGCAGATCCCAGTGGTACATCGTCACCAGAGGCTGGATGTTCTTCAGAGATAACTCGTAGAGGAGATCGTTATAATATCTTATACCATCCTCATTGATTTCACTACAAAATTAATGCAATGTAAGCGAATATCATAAATTATATGGAGGAATTTAATCTGTTTAGTTTACAGTACTTGAGCGACCGAGCTTAGCTCGGTTCTTTAAAAAACATTTTTGAGTTATAATGAACTGTTGAGCATTTTTTCACATAAAAAAAATGTTAAAAAAGATACCTTTCTTATATTTATAAAAATAAAATGATTGATTTAATTAAAATAAATTGTTGTATTTGCCCTACAAAATTAGGATTCTAAAAAAAAAACTATATACACTCGGATTCGAACTGTGATTACGCGGATTTTCAAAGCAACCAATTTCCGAGTTATTTTTGTTTTGACAGCGGTAGCGAAATTTACCTTCATAATCTAGCTATGCCTATTGCCTGAAATCTCAGTTAAAAAAAGTTTTCTATGAATAAAATCTAGCTAGACCCATTTATTGTCCCCGAAACTACCTACATACGAAGTTTCACTGAAATAGATGACCCCGTTTCCGAGATCCTGAATAAAATAAATATAAAAATATACAAGAATTGTTCGTTTAAAGGTATTGATGATGATGATAGATTTATATTAGATTACCAATTGAAATGATATTAAAAAAAGTATACATAACATAGTATACATACAGTATAGTTAACATAATATGTTGTATTCAATAGCATTAGTCCTAGTAAGATATTAAGGACTAGTATGAAATAGTTTCTGTGGATTAATGTTAACACGCAGTGGAAGCTCTCAAAACGGAGGAAAAGATTTTGAAACTTTCTACATTATTGCTCCGCTTTCGCTGGACTTAGCGTGATGATATATAGCCTTCCTCGATAAATGAGCTACCTAATACTGAAAGAATTTTTCCAATCAGTCCAGTAGTTCCTTAAATTAGCGCGTTCAAGCAAACTTTTCAGTTTTATAATATTTGTATGTAGATAAGGACTACTTGACATTTCAAGGTACCTCACCAAAAAAACTCTGCATATAAGATGTCGACAGAAATTATCATTAACACGAAGAAAGTCGCGAGCAAAAGCTAGTTTCGAATAAAAACAAAAGAGAAATTCATCTTACTTGCTAAGTCCGGTCGGCATTATCCTCGGCCAAGATATGGAGAATCGATAGAACTGGACGCCGAGCTGAGAGAGGAGCTCCACGTCTTCTTTGAACAGATGGTAGGAGTCTGTAGCGACGTCGCCATTGTTGTGGTCGAACACTCTATCTGGATACTGATGTGTGTATCTATCCCAAATGCTCTCACCTTTTCCTATAGAAAATTGTGTAATATGCATCATTAGAATATCACTTCGTAACTGTGATTCTTGATGTACAACATTTATAGCGGCGGCGGCGGGTCAGGCTGACTGTTGGTGTGGCGTTCATTTCTTTTATATTTTAATATAATAACAATAATATAATATAATCATAACAATAATACAATATAGTAATAACAAAAAATACAAATGCTTTTTGATGTGAAACAAAACACGAACATTGCACTATTAACGAACACTCAAAAACACTTGCAACCCTATCTTGTAGGCCACCTGTTCTACTAGTACGTGGAACGCGCCGACGTGCTAGCGCCCTTTGATAAATGTCGCCAAACACACCGCGCCAGGGCTTAGTTGAATTTTTGTATTTTATATTTTATAATGAATATTTATGTAATAAAATAAACAAATAGTCATTATTTTATGGGATTCATTTGTATTTTTTTAGCATTATCTATTTATTATGCTATAGTTGATTCCTGTTGTAATCTGTTCTTTTATGCATATAACTTATACAAACCGATTTTGTTGTTTCACATCTGCCAGGCATCCCGTGGCGGCACAATTTTATTCTATATACTAAGATCATAGCAAACAAGCTCTGGGCCACCAGATGTTAAGCAGTAACCGCAGCCTATGGACGCTTGTAACATAAGAGGTATCACATATCGTCTTTGTCTTGAAAAAATTCTTAATATTTTATTTTTGATTATGCAGTGTCTATTTTTATCATAATCTATCCTTTTATGCATATTACCTGTAATAATCTCGGCATTTCACATCTGCTTGACGTCCTGCGACGGCTTATATATTACTACAGCCTAGCTGACACCGGCAACTTCATAATTTTATTACCTTAATAGTATATTTGTATGTGTATAGGAAAAAGTATAAACAGGACAGCGCTTGTCCCCACTTTTCCACAGCAGAAAAACATACTGATAAACGCGTATTTTTAATAAAAATTGTAGTTTATTAAGACACTCTTTAGTAAACGGAGATATAGTGATAATTATGGTATAGTTTCCTTACTAAACTTAAGTCGATCGATCGTGTCCAAACAAATTGACTCAGTGGCCATCATCATGATCGTGATAGCTCAGTAGTTGAATTCAATAGCACAGCGATTCAATTAATTCAAGTATTTATTACCTGATGCATTCCAAGCGCCCTCGATTTGATACGAGGCGGTCGCAACCCCAAAAGCGAAATTTTTTGCGAAACATCTCTTCGTATCTTTAACACCGATGATTAAAGCCCTGTAACCAGATACATATATATATATAACAAACTGACCCGGCCACGCGTTTCTGTGGTTCAGTTATTACATGTCGAATTAAAATTATGATAAAGTATATGGTAAATTAACAGAACACGTGCACCATAAAATAAAGTAGAGTTGAAATAGAAATTAATAAAAAAATATTAAGCTCCTTTTTTTTTAAATTGATTTAGAACGAGAATCGAGTGCAGATTATCCCCCACAAATATTGCTACTGTCTAAACATTCAGCACGAGCTGATATGCAAAACTTTTATAGGAATAAAAGAAATCTGGAGTTTTTTGGCGGGATTTTAATCTGTCATGTAGTGGATTTTATATTTTATTCATCATCTTATGTTATTCGACTCTATATTGTGTAAATTTGGTAGTGTTTTTTCATAATACAGTTAGTTTATTGTGCATAAGTGAAGTGAATGGAAAATAATACCACGGAGCATGAATTTCTGACATGCCAAAAAAACTCCTGGAAGGTTCTAGCAAGGGATCCATCATCTTGTTAGAATATTGATTCACACGACACTTAATATTGAAATGATCGCACGACGCTTGTAATATTATTAACTACGTGACAATGGCAGTAATAATCTGAAAGATTGATTGCCAAAAATAAAGTTATAAAAAGAAATCTGTGGACACAATTTTGCACCTAAACTAAATATAGTCTGTATTAATTAATCATCAAGGCACCGACGAAACCGACAGTTATGTATATCTTTTTCTGTACATATAATAAGAATGTAAATCTGTCTGTACTTTTTAGATTTTTGTAATAAATTGTTGCAGGTGACTTGGAATAAGTCATAAAATACATTTCAATCATTTTTAGAAATGACAGTCTGCCTGTTTATTCAGACACGTATTAATGCTAAATTACTGCGTCGAAGACAAAGCCTTTTCAAGAAAGTCCTAAATCATATTCTCGAGTGACATTTAAATTTGATTTTATTAAAATCGGTTCTCTCTAACAAAAGTTATTGTAATTTTAATGACATTGCTACTTAAGTACGAGAGAAAAATAAATAAGTAAATGGACTTAATACAGACAAATGATTTTGTTTGTCCCTGTTTTTTATATTGGGTTCCTTGCGGACGGAATCGCTGATACAGCTAGTTATACATAAGTCAGTCATGTGCTGTAATCAAATCTGCGACCTTTCGACTCATTACCAATTACTGGACTATTCTTTGACATTACACGAATGAACTATAAAGGTCTTTAACAATTCAAGAATCAATTTAATATTGTGTCTTCAATAAGCAGTTACAAAATGATTTTATTTTTCGATTAAAAATTATGTGTGAACAAAATATAAACTTACCAATTAAATGCAGCGAGAATATAAAGAATACATATATATTTAAAAATTTCCATGATGTTATCACGTCCGTCCGTTTGCTCCGAGCGGAGAAACTAATACATTGACATTTTACATTCCTTTATTCATACTTCGATAGCCTATTGGCACTAAGTTAACAACAAACAAAGGTACAAACGGTGTTTTATAAATTTATTTTAAAAATAATTATAAATCGATATCTATACTAATATTATAAAGCAGAAGAGTTTGTTTGCTTGAACGCACTAATCTCAGGAAAGCTATAGGCTATCGTCACGCTAAGAGCAATAGGAGCAGAGCACTAATGATGAAGGTTATAAAATCGGGGTTAACATACATATTATTTAAAAATATTTTTACCTTCTACGTAAACGAAGTTAGCGTTAGCCCAAAGTAATTATTCTCTGCGGGCGAAATCGCAGGCAGAAGCTAGTATATAGATAAATATAACAATTACATTCTGTTGAGACTTAATGAAGTAAAAAATACTGAAAACCTGATGTGATTTTTCTCGTAAATGGTTGTAGTACACAATTTTTTTAATTTTGGTTGACCCTATATATACGAGTATTCGTCACTCGTGCTTATATCTGTTACAAATCCAACCTATCCTAACCTACCAACAAATTGAAGTTTAAATTTTTTCTCGTCCTAAACCGTTAGACCGATTTTCATGAAATTTTTTGTTTGCGTTCCAGTGGATTCGAGAATGGTTTAGATTCACAATTCGACCCGGTAGGTGGCGCTGCAGTCTAATCCTATTTTTTTAAATTATGAGTACTGGACAACGTCCACTGGACCCGCTTGTATGTATATAAATTTCAATTACGTTCAATTTTCAGACGACACCTATGCTCTACATATTTCGGTTGAAATAATATTATGTGTGACTTACATAAACGCCAAACACTACATCTGCAACGGCACCAACGAGGATTTGACGTAATTGACCGGAAGTATATTTAGTATCAGAATGGGCACCCAGGCAGAAACGAAAGTGCCTATCTCTCATAAATAAGCTTCGAATAGAGTTTTTGGCGGGATATTAGTCTGTCATGCAGTGGATTTTATATTTTATTCATAATCTTGTGTTATTGGACTCTATATTTTGTAAATTCGGTGGAGTTTTGCGTAATATACTTAGTTTATTGTGCATGAGTGAAGTGAATGGAAAATAATACTACGGAGCATGAGATTTTGAGATGCCACAAAAACTTCTTAGAAAGTTCTACCATCTTGCTAGAATATTGACTCACACGACGCTTAACATTGAATTGATTGCACGACACCTGTAATATTATTGACTACGCAACAATGGCGGTGATAATCTGAAAGATTTATTGCCGAAAATAAAGTAAAAAAAAGTTTGGAATAAGGTGAGTAAATTAAAAGATGTTCTATTGTAAAATAAAACGCTTCTAATCTGTATTACATTTGTGCAGCCCATCATATGTTTCATTAACAAATAAAGTGTTTATAATTATTGCTCCGAGTACAAATAGATGAGAAAACCAGAATAATGTTAACAATTTCAATTTACAAATTATGAAATTACAAATCGTCAGTCTATGAGCACTTCTTAACATTTTTTTTTTATATTTGCGAATTATATTATATATTATAAAATTTTGGTTTAATTAAAATACTAGCCTCTGCCCGCGACTTCGTTCGCGTGGAATAGATACACTAACACGCATCAGTTCTCAAAAGGCAAAAACAACCTGATTTTGTAACATTTGTCATCTGACCTCCGCTCCTATTGATCTTAGCGTGATGATATAAGCCTATAACTATTCTCGACGAATGAGCTATATAACACTGAAAGAGTTATTCAAATCGGATCAGTAGTTCCTGAGATACCCCCTACAACGCCACGTCACAAACTCCCAAACTTTACCTCTTTATAATATTAGTATAGATAGATTGATAACATTTAATACCCGTTGTTTGATCGCCATGAAAATTGACACATTGAAATATAAGAGAATTTTATTAAAACACGCTGTATCTATTTCATTTATCTGTCGACTGTCAGAAGTCAATGCTTCAGGTCGTAGGTTAATTTATTACTAATTTGAGAGTTGTTTTTTGAGATACCTCGGCAAAACGAGTGCACAGTACATGATAGAAATTAAGATACTGTTCAAAGAAAACTGCAGTCATTGCCGTTACGACGACCTGCATTAATGTCTCTTCTCACCTCGTTTGAAAGACCTGATACCCGTCACAGGACGACTGTGATAAGAATTATTCTACTTCTTTGTTTTTTTCAGGATGCTTGATAACGTATATCTGTAGAACTGCTTTGCTACTCGACCGTGTATTTCTGAATAAGGTTTTTTTTATTTACGTGGGGAAATCATTTATCGATACGCCACCCTCCCGGGGGAAAGAGTGGGTTATGTCCGACTCGCACGGACTAAAACCCCATGGTGTATCGTCCGCTGCATTGTATGGGGCAGCCAGGGTTCGAAACTGCTGTTTGACCTGAAAAACGGCCCCCGCGGCAGCCTGGCAATGAACGCCGGGCTTCGCCCTATTATAGAGTGACTACTGGGTACACGACCAGTAACCTCCCCTCGTCAGCCTCAACTGTGCGACGAGGAGATGGGGCCCCTGACTCATCTCCTCAGGTTCGGCTACGGTGTTGGGAGAAGACGGGCAAATCATAAAGTAAAAAGTTAGTAAATTAAATATGTAAAATTAAATTAAAATATTTTATTCAGTGTAGACTTTCAAAAGGAGCTTATGTACTTTGAAATGTTATCGCTAGTTGGAATAAAGTATCCCAGGTATTGGATAAAGCTGGCAACGAACTCACGTTTATTTTTATATTACAATAGTTATCTTTAGTGGATGTGCAGAATACGGTGTCATTGCCAGTTATCACTATTGTTCGCTTAATGAATCACTCTATAATAATAGCGTTTTGATATCAAAACCTGTGTAAAAAAAACATTTTTTTTTTAATTCATTTTTGACAACCAATCGTCCAAATTATTACTGCCATAACCAGGTAATAATATTACAAGTGACTTGTAATACTCTCAATGTTCTAACAAGATGGTGACCCCATTATTAGAACTTTCTAGAGAGATTTTGTGGCATCTCAGAATTCATGAACTGTGGTATTATTTTCCATCTATTTCACTTGTGCATACTAACTGAACTATATTAAGTAAAATGCCGGCAATATTACAAAATATAGTGTCAAGTAACACAAGTTTATGAATAACATATAAATGTTTCTACATGCCAGACTTAGATCCCGCTAAAAACTTTTGTTTCTTGAACTTATTGTCTGGTGAATCACTAATGTGCTTTAGAATCTTAATATATAACCTAATGTTTACATAAAATCTACCTTACCTTCCGACCTAAAATGCTTTAGGCAAAATAGGTATGAGATTTGTGATATTATTAGTGGTTGTTTCGGCCGAATCAGGATGTTTTTAATTTTAAATCTTAAAACATATGTCTACTGAAAATAAAATCATAAGGTCACAATTCACAACCCAAAGGAAGTTTTATAATAATAAGTAATATTGATGCTAAAAGAACGTGAGTTTTGAAATGGTTATTCAGAGTATATATTGGCGGGAAGGGAATTCGAAACATTGGTTATTGTTTCGTATCATCTATTAGTATTGTGTATTTGTTGTATGTTCTGTGTTTTGTCAAATATTGTATTTTGATAAGAACAACAGTTCTAAGATCAATATTAATCTAAATATTTACTTTTAATTTATTACTATAACGATGATAACGTCAGATGTATATACCTAGTTAAGTATTATATTTCTATCGGGTCAATATCATTTCTTTGTGCCTTTATGCACACCAAAGACAACTACATTTGTAGTGTATTTAATTCACACTAAATACTACCGTACTAAACAAGAACTTTTTTTTAACTTTATTTTTGGCAATTAATCTTTCAGACTATTAATGCCATCGTCACGTAGTCAATAATATTACCAGCGTCGTGCGATCATTTCAATATTGCGTCGTGTGAGTCAATATTCTAACAAGATGGTGGATCCCTTATTAGAACCTGCTAGGGAGTATTTGTGGCATCTCAAAATTTCATGCTCCGTGGTATTATTTTCTATTCACTTCACGTATGCACAAAAATCTAACTATATTACGTAAAACTCCACCAAATTTACAAAATATAGAGTCCAATAACACAAGATTATGAATAAAATATAAAATCTACTACATGACAGACTAAAATCCCGCCAAAACTCCAAGAACTGTTATTTATAAACTTTGGTTACAAATTAGTACGATAATTCGACACCCAATAGGTGGCGACATCTCTCTCGCGCTAGTCTGCAGTTCACTTGGTTTTTAAGGTTACAAATTAGTTTAGCAATTCAACACTAGATGGCATTGTTTTGTAATTTAAGTTGTAAACAATATGCTGCATTCTAGAATGTTACTCGAACCTACGAGTGTAGAAATTAGTGGCATTATCTTGAACATTCTATCGTGACGTTCGCCCGGTAGGTGGCGATTTACCGCATCTATATAAACGTCGCACTCGCGCCAGCCTGCAAGTTTACTCAGTTTTTAAACGCGCAAAAGATTAGCACGTTCAATTGAAGAGAACGCTGCAAAATGTCGTTAAACATTTTGGGACAGTTCGAAGATTTGATGAATAAGCTTGAACAAATGTATGTATCGAGAAATATCTACGGGCATCCAAAATACAGTAGCATTGTACGTCGAAATCCTTACGGTCAATTCTTCGCACCGTCGGATACCGCCGGATTCCTTCGCAATTGTTATTCAACGAATCGCGCTATTGAAAATCGGGCTATCGGAACTAAAATCAATAACGACGACGACAAATTCCAAGTGAATATTGACGTGCAGCATTTTTCGCCGGATGAGATCAGTGTTAGAGTTGTCGACGGTTATGTGGTTGTGGAGGGTAAGCACGATGAGAAGTGTGATGAACATGGATACATCTCGAGGCAGTTCGTGAGGAGATTCAAGCTACCACAAGGCTGTTTACCAGACACCGTTGAGTCGCAGTTGTCTTCTGACGGCGTTCTCAGCGTGACCTCGCCTAAAGTTCTACCGTTGCCTTCGAAAGGTGAAAAGATCGTCCCTATTACTTACACGGGGTAAAATGTAATTCTTATTAATTTCGTTTTTTTTTTCTCATCTACCAATTTTAAGACTGATTTTTGATTTTTTTTTATTGTAACTGGCAGTCACATGTTTAATGAAATAAATCTCATTTAAAGTTATCCCTTGTTATTTTATTTACCTTCTTATAGTTAAGTGCTTAAATGTATAGGTATAATAAGAATATGCGCAGTTAATTATTAGAGATTGTGTTATTTATAATTAATATGTAAGTAGTTGTAACGTAGTGTTGTTGTAGTGTAATAGGCAAGTAGTTGAAATAGATTTTAGGAGGAAAGAGTATTAAATAAAAATTACGAAGTTTCTAGAACAAATGAATAAAATGTTTAGAATAAAAAGGTATTTTTTCTGTCCATCCTTTTTCTTTGGTTGTAGGTATAAAAGATATCATAAAACGGACGGCTAATACACTAAAATCTACCTTGTATTCATTACTGGCTAAAAAATCTCACTCAGCTGCAAGTTCGCTTGCAATTACCACAGTTCTTTAGCATTATTATATTATATGGAAGTTAAAATATAATAAATACTTCGAAACTGTGAAATGATTAAAATTCGCCAATAAATATTAATATAGTATTTTGAACTAGCTGCGTCCACGACTCCGTCTGCGTGGAACCTAATTAAAAAAAACGGTGACTAATCAAATCATCTGAATGTGTTAAGGCCATTTACTCACATACCATATTCTATTAGTCGGGTAGTCATTAAAATTACAATAACCTTTGATTGAGTGAATTGATTTTAATGAAACCAGGATTAAATGTTACTCGAGGATATACTTTATGATGCTGAGGTTTTATCGTGATTTTGCAAATTTTTGCAGTGATACATGGTCATACAGACCAACAAACATTCCTAAAAATGATTAAAATGTATTCTTACTTAATCCAAAACACATACATTTTTTTTAATTTTAATATAAATAGATAATTATCAAATAGCTTAATAAGTAATAAGATTCTGAAATTGTTATTTTAAAGCTTTTTATTTGGAACAATAAATATTTCCCAAACCAAATTATTTTTCATATTGCCTATGGAAAATGGAAGCATAGCGCTCCTTTACATTGAAACACCATAATATACTTACTCTTTCGTACTCAATGATTACCATATTTATTATATTTCTGGAAGACGTAGTGTTCTCAGACCATTCACATGATGGACCGACGATCTCTCCGTAGGATATTATTATTCCGATACGAGTATTATTGTTGTCTATAGGGCTTAGTAAAGGTTACGGAAACCTGATGTATGCAGGTAGCATAAGACTGGTTCTTGTGGCGTTTTGCGGTAGACATGTATTCTATTTTTTTTCCAACTGCGTATTAAGGCTTTTTTTTTCGAACTGACTACACTATTGACCTACCAAGGTCTTAACAGCTTCACTGGACTACTAAGGCGAGCGCTTGCGGCACTCAGCCGATTTTATCTGGGCAACTAGCTCAAGGGTGCACGGCGCATCTTGGCTTAGGCTGTTGCCTGATACATGCAATTCGCGACTTATCTTGAGCTAACCTAAGCTAAGCTACATATTCATACTTATAACAGTTATTGGAACATATATACCACACCATATATATACCACACCATATATATACCTTGACAACTCTTGTATGTATTCTGTGTCGGAAATTTTTTCTAAACTATTTCAGTTCAATAAGGAAAAAATTAAAACCCTGCCACTTTCATGTGTAAGCGTGTAATCATACAAGCATATGTGGGGGTGATATGTGTAATGTTGTTGCAGTGATGTAAGGTTTTGTGTCACTGTATCGCGCGAGCAGCGTACTCAAGGGCTCCACGCCGAGGGAACGGACCTAGACTTGAGCCGCTTCCGAGGGGGGCTTAGTCTGGTGTGCGGGAGCGAAATTTATACTCAGAATGTATTTCGTATTGCGCTTGCACGGCTTGCGTCAGACTAGCGACGCATAGTATAGGCTCAGTATAAATATTAGAGACAGTACGGAAACTACATACAAATGCTCGAAAACGGCACACTCACACAAATATGCATATCGACGAGACATTTTAAAAGGTTCTCTATGGACAGCACCGCGAAAACCCCTTAGGGGTCTCGTCGATGCGCATGCTTATGTGTGTGTGCCGGCGCGAGCGATTGTAGGTAGTTTCCGTGCTGTCTCTTATATATATCATCATCATCATGGACAGCTCTTCTCTACCCACTGCAGGGTATAAGCCTCCTCCCTTTTACGCCATTCTTTTTTATACTGCACCAGTCTTGTCCAGGTTTTTCCCACAAGATTTGCGGTGTCGTCGACCCATCTTGCCATTGGTCTTCCCACACTTCGTCTACCCTCTCTCGGCCACCACTCAGTCAAGGATCTACTCCACCTGCCATCACCACATCTGGCCAAGTGTCCTGCCCAACGCCATTTCAATTGGGTAATACGTACACCGATGTCCTATACTCTCGTGTTATTTCGGATATCCGTGTTTTTCAATCTATCCTTCAAGGTGATGCCCAACATGGCACGCTCCATGGCACGCTGTGCAACCCTCATTTTGTGCATAGTTTCCTTTGTGAGCGTCCACGTTTCGGCGCCATACGTCATTGTGGGTAGAACACATTGGTTAAAAAGACGGCTCTTCAGACATTGTGGCATTTTTCGATCCCTGAAAACGTCATCAAGTTTGCCGAAAGCAGACCAGCCTAACAGAATGCGTCTATTGATCTCCTTGTATCGATGCTCTCTGCTAAAGGATAAACAGTGTCTCTTATCTAATACCTTTAAACGAGCAATTCTTGCATATTTTTATATTTATATATTTTCATGATCTCGGAAACGGCGTCATCTATTTCCGTGAAATTTAGTATGTAGGTAGTTTCGGGGACGATAAATCGATCTAGCTAGATTTTATTCATAGAAAACTTTTTTTACTAAGATTTCAATCAAAAATGTTTTTTTTAAAGAACCGAGCTAGGCTCGGTCGCCCGGTACTATATATAATCAAAATCAAAAATCAAAATATCCTTTATTCAATTTAGGCCCTGAGAAGGCGCTTATGAAAGTCAAAGCTACCACCGGTTCAGAAAGCAACCCACTCATCGAGAAGAACCGACAAGAAACTCGATCTGGTTAAACTGTTCATGTTACATATTTTTACAAAATATAAATAGTTACAATGTTTTAGTGGATTTTTTTCATTTCATAGGAAGCAAACGAAGCGGTGGGTCACCTGATGTTAAGTGATCACTACCATCCCAGTAACACCAAAGGAGTCGTAAGTGCGTTGCCAGCCTAAGTTGGTGAGGAAGAGGAGGTGGAAGGGAAAGGGTATGCAGGAAGGGAGAAGGGGAGGTGGGCCTGGATGCACAGAGAGGAGCGTCATTTCCAGAGGTCACAATCGTTCACATATACATACTGTGGTATAGGGGCCTGTTTACATTCAATATTGATATTGGATATGGGATATGGGGTGTAAGGGGTGTCGAATAACATCTTAAGACTTGAGACACCCAAGCCAACCTCACCTGCACGTGGTGCACCCTGCTGAATAACGAACGAGGCAATGGCGAGAGCGGGGTGGTAGGGTTTTACAGCCCGACTGGGTCGCAACCACCATGCATATGGCGAAAAAGCCCGTCATAGTGACTCGCTTCTGCACGTCGCGTTTCGGGATCAGCCTGTGCATATCCAGTACCGGGCGACTTTCGTCATTATGGCCGGCATGACGGCGGCGATCGGCGATGGATAATCTGTCTCTCGACGGACAGTTATTGCATTATTTTTACTTTTCACGTCTGTCAACAGTCCTTATGACTGCCTCGACTTTTTTTTTAAATTAATAATGCTATATTTTCTTTACTCAAAAAGCCCCGATATCCAAAATGGCTTAGAACCCAGTCAAACTAAATTCGATGGTGTCTACATAGGTACTCAGTTTTTATTAAGTAACAATTTTTAAAGATTGTTTCTGATAATTTGATGGTAGTAAGCTTGGACGCCCTTTAAAAAGCCATTAGTTTGACCTTGAAAACCTCTGTCAATAAGTTCCCGCTCATCGACGTTTCGGCAGCTTTACGTAAGAATAATTTTTCATTTCATCAATTTTTAATATGTGTTCAATTCAATAATGAAATAAAGTTGAAAATTGATAAATTATTGGTCGAACAATGATGTCGAACTCGTTACACTTTTTGATCATGATGTGTCTTTTTTAGAAGCAATATAAGAAAGGAAAATTTTTGTATATGTAAATTCTATTTTATCAAAACACTTTAAGTAGTTTAAATTTCAAGTGTTTATGTAACGATTTCCTCAAGTACTGTTTAACATCTAATGGCTTCAGATAAATAAATGAATCACAAAGATGTAATATAGGTATGTATTAATATTATAGATATACAACGCATTTAATTTTTTTATACTCTGTAGGTTTCAGCGTTTGATCGCACTCACCCGTTGGGGTTTCATCACCATGTTTTACTTCACCTAAAGCTTCGATTTATTTGCAAGGATTCGAACCTAAGTCCGTCGACACGACTCCGAACACACTTTCAACTAAATCATCATCGCTCCAAAATATTATATAACAAAGTGATTTTGTTATGCAGTGATGTATATATGCTTAGCTTTAAGTTAAGGGAATCATTGTGATTAGTTCGTATAGTTCGGTGACTCGCGTCAATAAACGTGATTACCATGTTGTTTCTTTTTAAAATATCTCGGACATTCAACAGAATATAGTCCAGGACGTAGAACTATACAATGAATACAAGGAGATAATACACACACGAATTTATATAAAAACTCATCTCTTAACAAAAGAAAAACAATATTCTCCATAATTTCTGTTTACAGTACCACCGCAATGTTAATCATAGATTGTGAAGTTTCGACTAAAAATAAAACGCAGGATATTTTTCAAATTTGTTTTCATAGTTTTTTTTTTTAAATAAAATACAAGCACTACTAATTATAGATAACATTGAATTAATATATTAAATGAAGTACGTTTATTGATAATCGAAAAACCGAAAATAATACCGTTTTCTAATAAAAAATAACTTGTACCACTTTAGATTAATAAATAAGCCAATGATTAAACCGTTATACTTAGTAGGTTTTCCCTAAAACATGAATTTACTGCCCGTTCTCTGTCGGAGTTTTAGGCGCATCACCGCGTTCTGCGGTCATGCCTTCAGCCTGTGTCTTCACTGGACCAGTTTGAATAATTGGCACAACCCGCTCGGCAGCCTGCGGCGGCTCCAACGGCACCGTGATGGACAACACCCCATCAGAAGATAATCGCGACTGGACAGCATCGATATTACACCCTTCTGGCAACTGGTATCTCCTAGTAAACTTCCTAGACACCCATCCGTGCTCATCCTTCTTCTCTTCGTGGTTAGCTTCGATAACAACGAATCCGTCCACAGTTTTTACCGAAATCTCTTCGGGTGCGAAGTGTTGCACGTCCAAATTAACTTGGAACTTGGTTTTATCAGCTTTGATTGTCGATCCCGCATCTTGGAGAAGGTTCGAGAGCTGTCTCCACGGGCGGTAGTATTCTTTAGATGCTTGCGGGGTAACCAGAGTGAGAACATCCTCAGGCGTCAGAGCGAGAGCGAAGTGTTGATTGTTTAAACGCCTGGGGCGTTCCAGTTCGAGGAGATACGGTAGCAGAGACATTTTTCTCGTTGAATATCAGAGGAGAAATAAATGCCGGTCGATTAGTGTTCCGATGCACTGCGCATGACGTTTTGCGCAGATGCAGTGGCCGACGCGACGCGATGTCTAGCCAGCTTGTAGTATTCAACAAAAGAGTCTCGCCCATGGAGTTAATAAAATAAAACGATGCGATTTAATTTTACATTCTAATCTTTTTTTATTATATTGTTGGTTTATGAAATAAGACACTATAAAATGAAAATATTAATAATGTTGATAAGTGTCATCGAGCCTTTTGCTGGCTCCATATATACGTATATCAAATGTTATACCCGGCGATAGTATATGTTTGACGTTTTTGCATTTCTAAGTAAAATACATAATATAATTACTTGTTTTTCATATTTGTAGAAAATAAAATATCATAACCACGACTTTTAAAATACTTCATTTATGTTTCAATTATTGGGACACAGTTTTACAATTCTAATCTATATAAGTAGAACTCATTTTTATATAATTTAATGATTAATGTAATGTGTAAGCTACACTTACAATTTTTTTACAATATTATGTATTTTTATAGTATAAGTATATTAAGTGTTGTTTTGAAATTATTGTGGTCTTCATTCTCATATTATAAGATAATACGTTTTCCAAAAATTTTTTCCCCGATTTTTTTTCTGTTTTTATACTCTGTCTCGCACAAAATTGTCATCATCGTCATTTACCATACTTAGTAACAATGACATTACAAATATAATTGCTTAGTAATCCTCTAGTGAAATTCACTGTAATTTGATAACTATAATTATCAAGTTTCCACTTTAAACTCTTTTATATGATACAGTCCCTGCGTTCTACTTTGTATCCTTATTGAAATCTTAAAAAATAAGCTTCCTATAATGTTTTGTATTCATGTGTATGTATTACTAACAGTCGTCCGTGACTTTCTCTGCGTTTGAAGATACCATACATTATCTTCCTGTAATTCTAACAATTTATGTAGCATCTGCACCAAATCGGTTGTTACCGGTTTCAACTGTGTTTTTAAACGAGAACAATTATAATAAACCCAAAACCCGATTGCAGTGACACCTGCGGTTTCCAACTGTGAATCCAAACTATCCAGGGACCCACTCAAACATATACCCAGTTGGTATGTGAGAAATATTTTAAAATAAACCTAGAACCCTATCGTAGCATCTCCTACCACGTTGAATTAAGATAAAAAGTAACCTACGTATATTAGCGGTAATGCAAAAAAGAAGCACGAAGAGATGCAATATAGCTTTAATTTTTAGCTAACGTGTCTACTACATATAGCGCAAAGAAACCAAAGTTCGTCAAGAATTTCAACTAAATTTTTTTGATTTTCGTCCGTTATCCTGGAGAATTCCTTACGTTTTATGGGACAAAAAGTATCCTAAATATAACTTTTAAATATTAGTTATCACTGTGCCAAGTTTCGTCAATATGGGTTCAGTACTTTCGGAGTGATACGTGTTCACGAGGACAGACAGACAAACAGAAATTGTAGAAGGATTACTTTTGGCTTTTATATCGATAACAAAAACTACCCCAATTACAATAAAGAGAAATTTCATGTACAGATTTGGCCCAGTTACAGTTTTATTATAAGTATATATAGATATAAAGATTAGTTGGTAAATATACTGCAACTAGGCGGAAAGCGATTACTGATTTTACACTTCGAAATAATCTAGGGCGTCATAAAAAATTTGATAGTTATAAATGAATTTACTTTGGGAGTAAAATAAAAATCACAGTCTATTTATCAATCACTTTCTGTTGAATCTTGGTCAGAACCATCATAAATAGTACAATCGGAATCACTGGACGAGTCATTGAAACACCTAATAATACTTTCTGATATATCGTCAATTACTTTGTCAACAATTTTCAAATTATTTTCCTCCGCCTCTGACATTTTGCATGAATGCTCCCAATCGTCGTAACTGATACATGATACCCTCTCTTTACTTATTTTCATGATATTCTCAGCTGACAGACCAACACCTTCATCGACATAACTTTTAATTGTGGATAACATAGAAATAATCGGATTTAAATCAGGATGGCTTTTTAGTAAAGCGTCCGTTTTATAATCGCAATATTTATCTTTTACTGTTAAAACTAAGTTGTATAGTTGCGGTTTAAGCATATCTGATGTGTGTGGAACGTTTTTATTCAATAAAAACTCCACCATTTCATTCCTACTTGAATATGAATTCGGTATTGCATCTACGGGACGATTGTTAAATGCAGATCCGTTGTCAACAACCACAACGCTTGACGGTTTTAGTAATGGAATCAGTAGATACTGAAACCATTTCTCGTATTTATGGAAATTATCTCTTTTGCATTCGTCCTCATTAAATTCCTTTTTAGTCGCGTCGCAAATTGATAAAGTATTCTTCATAACTCTGTCATTGTCTCCAGCGAGAAAAACAACGAATTTTGATTTTGCTGGCCTTTTAAAAGCTGTAAAACTTCCGTCCAGCTTAAATTTCGAAGATAATCGACTACTTTCAATAAAAATATTGCTCACGTACACAATATTTCGCCATTGAGTTCTGTAAATATCAAGTTTTGTTAAATATTGTATTCTGTTGAATCTGACTTCGTGTTTTTCTTTCGTGTTTTTCTAAAAGTATACTGTTATTATCGGGTTTTGTGATCCACTTGAATCCTAATTTACTAACGTAACACCTGAACGTGAAAAATGACCCTTGATAATTTACATTAGCTTTCAATATTAAATATAAATTCTTCATAGTAGGGATTTTTTCGTCGCTAGTGTAAAAAATATGAATCGTTCTACGTATCGCTTGTGCATCGTTATCAATAAACATTATCTTATGCCCGTGTTGAAAACGTCTATATTCGCTCTTCCTACATGTTCGTGCTCTATTTTCAGATAATACACATTTAAGCGCATACATAGAAATGCCGGTGGCGTGTGACAAGCTGCGCGGCCTTTACCGTCGAATTAGGATCTCTGTCTATTTATAAATCGAAATATCTGTATATATTCTGTATAATATATTTAGTTTGTTTATTTAATGGTTTACGTCAGATTGTTTTCGATACCAGGGTCATGTTTGTCAACACAAAACTGTCTTTACCCTTACGAAAACACAAGCGTCGATTCCGATTACGAATCTAGAATAGGACTGTTGATAAAATATCGATATATCGAAATATCGATATTTTTATCTTAAAATATCGATATTTTTTAGTAATATTTTTTGGGCGATATATCGATATTTTGATATTATAATTTGGATATCGGTGGCGATATTTTTTTTATTCATAATCATTTTCTTAGCGTTATTCCACCTAGGTTGAATCGATACATTATGTTTTTCTTTTCCAGTCTCCTCAGTCAGATATAATCTCAGAATTTACACCTATTACATATGTTATTTTTACATACTTTATCCATACTTTTTTCGGTTTCCCTACTTTTATATCTATTCACCTTCATACTTAAAACTATTCTAGTTATAAGTCTTTCATCTCGCTTTATGACATGCCTTATCATGCTAACCTATTATTTCTCAACTTCTCTACCACTGGTGATGTTTTCAAACTTTATCTGATACGTTTTTGTCCTATCACTTCTAGTTACACCTCCGTTTCTTTTGTAACCTAGCACTCAGATGCATGCAGTATGACTGTCTTATAACAATTTTATACGCCTTCCCCATGAGTATCAAGGGCATTCGTGGATCGCGTAACCTGAACATCTTTCTCCATTTCGTGCATCCTGCATTTACCCTATTCCTTTCGTTATTGTCTACGCTGCTACGTTTTGGATCAATGAATATGAAGCAGGCTAGTAGTAATCGTAATACCTAGTGAAACAGCTGAACATATGAAGTAAATAGTATTTTAAAAATTTCTTGTTGAAAAATATTCATCACCATCAGCCTGTAAGAGAGCCACTGCAGGGCTACAGACCTTTTCCTGAAAGAAGGTATGGACATAATCATCACACTAGCCCACGGCGTATTGGCAATTTCAAACTCTGAGAAAACTACAATTGTACGTTTTCTCACATATAGTAATACTACCAGAACATTTCTCAGGCTCAGGTTTTCTCACAGAGTTTTCCTTGACCGTCAGACGATACTGTTACCAATTTAAATTAGTAAATGTACGCGAATCTTGTAAAATTCATTATTACACACCGGGGTTCGAACCAGCGTAGACTACCACTATTTAAAAAACTTGGTAACTGATGGACTGAAAAATATTGGTACACATAATTATCTTATTTAGATAAAACAATAATGATAACGATTATCAATATGATTGAATGACGTTTGTGCAAGTGGCTCTTAGAACTGTACCGTTATATTTTAAAAAATATATGGTATAAACTATACAAATATACTGGATTAAAAACTGTAAATGAATGTAAAGCTGAATTACATTTTTTTAACATAGCCAATATATATCGATATATCGAAATATCGATATTTTTTTCCAATATATCGAGGTCCGATATTGATATTTTCATAAATATCGATATATCGAAAATTCGATATTTTAAAAAATATCAACAGTCCTAATCTAGAATGACCATTGACCGGCGAACGATGAAGTTATACATAGGCACGTATTATCGTGAGATCTCTATATACACTTTGTTTAGCGTGCAAAAGAGAAAGAAACAATTGTTATAACTCTATAGCATCTCTGTTGCGTCTGCTTTTTAACCTCAATTAATTGGGGATAATAATAATGTGTATAAACTCACAAATATTATGTATCCAAAATGTGTTAGAATATGAGTATAGAATACTATTAAAGAATATTATATCAGTATTTAATCTATACTTTATTAATATCTTTTCTATACACAGCAAAATGATACTTACTTATCCAGTAACAAGAAAATAATGATAAAATTTATCAAACTTTAAATACCATATAGCGATATCTGTTGTCAAGTAGTATAACTATTTTTGTCATACCTCATAGAGTTTCGAGAAGTCTCTATAAATTTTACATTTATTAGACAATAGATGGTGCGGTAAATCCAGATAAAATAAACCTTTTCTTTACTTATAACATAATTTTAAATTGTATAAATTATAGAAAAATGTCTTGATTTATGTGATAATTAAGAAAAAAAGAATGTGGTGTCGTGGGACACCAGGTAGGAACGAAGTTCCTTCGGCTAATGTAGAATCAACACAATTTGCAAAAAAAAAATCGTGCTCAATTTTATGTAATCGTAATTCAAATTATCAATTAAAATATGTCTCTTTATTTTTGTTTGATAACATAAAATTACATAGAAATAGAAATAATTACAAAAAAGGAGAAAGAGAAAGGTATTATACACTACTCGCTTGTGTATACGACTGTCGCGCCTGCGCACGTCTCATTTAACGGTTTTATTCCACGCACTTTTCGTTATGGTTTTACTATCACATTTTTTGAGTTCGGTCGCACAGCTAAATCCCTATTTCCTCCAAGCCTGCCGTAAGGAACTTCGTTCCAATAAGAAAACAATATGTACATTTTCACTCAAAATTTGTAAGATGTAGTTAAAAAAAATATGATAGGTTTGCTTCTGCTTATTAACATAAATATGACATTGATATAATACATTCATACCTAGGCAAACACAGGATTGACAATTATTATAATCATATAATTACAATTTATTTTTGAAAAAAAAACCCGTATCTTCTCAACTCTGTAGTCATTAGAACTACTGCTCGAGGTCGTCACCTCATGGGCAAACAGAAAT
Organism: Antheraea mylitta; assembly: GCA_014332785.1. Taxonomy (NCBI): domain Eukaryota; kingdom Metazoa; phylum Arthropoda; class Insecta; order Lepidoptera; family Saturniidae; genus Antheraea; species Antheraea mylitta. The sequence goes on along the minus strand of JACEII010000053.1, from coordinate 332,925 downwards.
GAAATACCTACGAGATTGTGAAAAATAAATAATTAATCATTTAATATTTATTACTTTATACTTAAGTATTACACCATTTTTTACAGGAATGTTGAATTAATTTTTTTATATAATATGGTATAGTTTTCTTGTTTATGATTTGTAAATACATAACCAATAAGTAATCACATGTTTTGCAAACACATTTTATAATGTTTGTAGCGAATTTAGCAAAGAAATGTGGCACGATCAATTCTCATGAGCCATATTGTCGTATTAATTTCTCATTCCGTTTCTGAAAACTACTTTTACATTAATAAAAAACCCGATTTTTTTTATTAAACGAACATGTGATGCACCTGGTGTTAAGTAATTACCACTGCCCATAGACACTAGCAACTCCAGGAGAGTCGCAAGTGCGTTACTGACCTGTGTATGGGGGAAGGGGATGCGAGAACGAAAGGGGAAGGAAAGGGGGAGGGGAAAGGGAGGTGGGCGTTTGGCGCTCTCACTGACCGAACGAAACACAACAATGCAAGCACTGTTACTTCAAACTGGTTTTTTGTGAGAGGGTGATACTACCCCGGGCGAGCCCGAATCGTTTGTGATGAAACTAGTAATAGCTTCAACGTAGCTCTACCACCTAAATGTGGTTCTACCACTTGCAATATCCTAAAATATCGTAGATCAATAATTTTATGTGTAAAATCTTCAAATGAAATATAAGCACATGTTTGTCATTAACTCAGTTGTTAAAATACGAATATTAATAAAAAATGTTGGAGAGATCTGACACGACAACAATATTACACATTGTAAGTCATGTTATTATTTCAACATTCTAAATGTTCTAGAAAATTCCTGGTGATACTAGATGGCGCTAAGAGGTATAAAAAGTACCGACGAGTTGTATCACAGCATTAGCAAGTTTGACGTGTACAGTGAAGTGTTCTTGTGTTTTATTGAGTTCGCAGTGAAATATTATAATTGAAATATGTCTTTTTACCCATTTTACATTGAATACGACCGACCGAGGCGTCGTCGTTTGCCTGACCAGCATTTTGGTTTGGGATTAACGCCCCAGGATTACTTAACAATACTCGCGGTGCCGCAAGCCAACCGTGATTATATTAGACCTTGGAGAAACTTGCAATCCGCTGCTCAGGACGCCGGCTCCACTATTAAAGAAGATAAAGATAAATTCCAAGTCAATTTAGATGTTCAGCATTTTGCTCCTGAGGAAATATCTGTGAAAACTGTTGACGGATACCTAATAATAGAGGCTAAGCACGAGGAACGGCAAGACGAGCACGGTTTCATTTCTAGAAGCTTCACAAGACGCTATAAACTGCCTGATGGTATAGAAGAGGATGCGGTGACATCGAAATTATCTTCAGACGGTGTTTTATCTATAAGTGCACCGCTGAAAACTCCACCAAAAGCCTTAAATGAGAGAGTAGTGCCTATAATTCAAACTGGACCGGTGAGAAAACAAGAGGAAGGTGAAATTAAAGAACAAAATAATTAAGAACTCTCTAGAATTAAGTTTATTGTGTATTGGTTTTAAATTAAAACATTCCTATGGGTTTGTGTTAAGAAGTAATGACTGATTTTGTTATAATTTGTATTCATTTAGACGTGATAAACTAAATCAGGTAGCTAAATCTAAATGTTTGCTTGAGAAATAAAGTCCCCAAATTTAATTATGGTGTTTCATTAAAAAAAAACTATAACTACCATGTTGCAGTAATTATCTTTATGATATAATTATATAAGTAAACGAATTTTTGAAATAAGGATAATTTGGAAAAAAATTGATTTATTTCAAATTTGCTAAATAAAATATGAATCTACATAATTCAATATTCAGTTGATGTAATATATCAGATTGGTGAGAGATTGTATTCACTTTTGGTAAAAAAAATCGAAATGTAACTAATATCTTAATAGTGATTATCTATACGCATACAAATAATCGCTTAATAAAAGTTTATTTTAAGCAGCAAACAATATTATACAGTGCAGAGTGACTGACATCTGTTGATTTTCTCTTCATTACGTGTACATTGACACAGTTCGCATACAAAAGATCTTCATCATTGTTCATAGATGTCGCTAAAGTCCAATACGAATATGAATAAATATTTACTTGATTTGAACCCAACATTTTAGATTTTTAAATATTATTAGAGTGAATTCATTTAAAGGGACCAATAGTCAGTAAAGTACAAAACAGCATGTACTGATTTATGTAGTTTTTATGATTATAATTTCTTTTTAATAGCTAACAATATGATATTCTGTAGACTGACATCTATTGGTTTTTTTGTTTACTTGCGTAGTTTTAGTGTACTATGATACCGTTCACTTACAAATATATTTAACAGTGTTCCTAGATGTCGCTAAACTATAACATATTTAAAGTTTTTTTTCGAAATGTCTACGCTATTGACCCAGTAAGGTCTTAACAGCTTCACCGGACTACTAAGGCGAGCGCTTGCGGCACTCAGCCGATATTATTTGAGTAACTGGCTCAATTATTGGCTCACTCATTGATCACTTAACATCTAGTGACCCATCTGTTTTCTTGCCTCCTATGATATAAAAAAAAAATATTAACTCAGGTTGTACACTTCCCTTTCAATGTATCTGTTCGACACGAATGCCATGATGGACGCTCGATTTAAGCGTGCACTCAGCCTGTACATTTATGCCCGTTTATTGTTTTAACACGTTCACGCCGGCGTGTACCACCGGTGGCCAGCACTAGACTGTCTTTTCTGGCGGCGCGTACCACCGGTGGTACGTATTCGATTGTGGTATTAGAAATAATGAGAATATTTAAAGTTGTTAATGCGTAATCTATACATTAATACGTCAAGCAAAAAAATTGTATCCCATTTTAACCGATTCCCCGTCAACTTAAAATTTGGCATAGTTAAAGTTTATATGGCGGAGAAGTGCAGAGAGCTGTTTATTTTATATAAAATGCATTAGAAGTACATTAAATTTATTAAAATATGCACTAGTCACACTACTACTCGAATTCTAGACAACATATCCACACATGTAAATAAAAAAGACATTTTGAGAGCCGTCAATAATTATAAACTTCGAGTGAAGTTCTTGTGAAGGACGTTGCTATGCTCGACTATATGTATTTTTTAACTCTTACGTTCTAATTACTTTTTTTCAGACTACAGTCAACAATGATATTATAAAATATAACTATTATTGTAAAGTTTATTATTTTTTATAATGAACCCACTTCAAATGATGAGTTAATAAAAAAATGAGCCAAATAATTCTTTGTATAATCAAATAACAATTTTGTTCATAAAAGTAATCCATGATTTAGACCTCCGCGGTTACAATGTTGTAATTTAACCTCATGTATCAACAAAAAATAATTTATTTTCAAAAGCTAATGGTAGTATTAAAAACGTCTTTGTCTTGGATTCACCATTCGATTATATTGTGCATCCATTACTTTTCCAAACGATGATACTGGGCATATCATTATTTCTCATAATAAACAGACTACATTTAATTCAATATCACCCAGAAATGTGAAAATGTGAAAACTCATGGTGTCGTGTAAAATTGATTGAAAATTGTGTTATGGGTTACGATAAATTTCTTTATTTTCGTAAAGTTATGTTTAGTTAAAATTTGAGCTTTATCACGTGGTTTATGTTTCCATTTTATAATTGATTTTAATTTACACAGATTTTTTTTAATGATTATATAATAAAGATCATCGCAAATGGCAAATAACTGAGTACCCATGATGAAAACCTTTAATTATAGAAGTATACCCTTTGACAAAAGAACTCTAATAAAGTTCAAATTTTAAAATAATCAATTAACTATGGTCGAATGTCAACCACTGGGCGCCCACTAGTAAATTACAAAACCGCATGTACTGATTGACGTAGTTTTATAAAATTCGCAGTTTCTAGAAAGCGAATCCGCCAATATAACGATGTATCATGTAAATGCTGTATTTTTATTCAAAAACTAAAATATATTTCGTGCAGTATTGAGTACGTTTTTGTCACTACTAGTTTCCAAGTGTATACCTTTTTACTCTTAAGCAAATGCTTATATAATTTGTCCTTAGATAAAAGCGCCACTGTTACAGTGTTAAATATGTATAATTTGACATATTACGCCAATGCATATAGTTAGACTTTATAATATCGCTGTCCTGTTGCAATAACCAATTGTCTTGAATACCTACAGCAGCCATATTAAGCATGCGGCTCGTGTAAATATAGAAAACAGCTAGATAATGCCGCCTTAGCGTATTAAAAACCATTTTGGAATATCCTCGCTTAATTTAACACTTAACACGACCGACGTAGGCTGCTTGTTGTTATAATAAAATCCTGTCAAATATTGCAAATCTCACGTAAGATCGCGATTGACAGCCTTTACGTTGGTCGCGGTTTTAAAAGTTATTTACGGTGTTATTACCAAACCATTATTAACACCAAAAATAAACCACTGAATAATTATTCTTCAATGTTATTTTTGACACACTCTTCCAGTAGACTATTACTGCCATTGTCAACTGAGGTCCGTTCCCTCCGCGTGGAGCCCTTGAGTAGGCTGCTCACGCGATACAGGGGTGTAGTCCGGTGAAGCTGTTAAGACCTTGCTGGGCCAATACCGTATTTATTTCGAAAAAAAAGCGATACAGTGACACAAAACCTTACATCACTGCTTAAACATCACACACATCACCTATACACACGTCTACACGCTACACGCTGTTCTTCTTTTTCAAAGAAATAAACGACAAAGAGTTCTACCCTTATTTTTCCCTATTCTATCCTATATAGTTTAGAGGTATTTTTCCGACACAAAATACATATAGGAGTTGTTGAGGCACGCATGCTTGTTACACATACATGTTTCAATAACTCATATACGTATATCTAGATAGCTTAGCTTAGGTTAGCTCAGATACTCATTAGAATTTCACAGAAACATTGGGTCTCTCTGTGTTCTGTATCGCATGTACAACGGAGACACTCTCCGTCTGATGAACTTTTTCATATGGTGCCTTCATCCCCTGCTGCTGGCTGGCTGCTCATCCACATACGCTAAAGCCTAGTAAAATGGCAACAACCGTAAAGTATTCTAGAAGCTTTGTTATGCGCACTTTGGGTTGTGGAATGACTTACCTGGTATGTGTTCCCCCAGGGTTATGACATGGGGCTCTTCAAAAAGGGATTAAAACACGCTCTCCAAGGTCGACAACTTAACAGCGATACCCCTTGTGTTGCAGTTATCCATAGGCGACGGTAACCATTTAACATCAGATGGACCGTCTGCCTGTTTGCTGCCTTTTGGCATAAAAAAAGATAGGTTGCGATTTTTGTACAAAACAGGCGACAACCCAAGTCGACGTGTGCCGTGTACCCTTGAGTTAGTCGTCCTAACATCCCAAATCGGCTGAGTGAGGTCAACAGCGTTTTCATATCGAAAAAAAAATGTCAACTGAGTAAAGATATCACAAGTTTCTTGATATAATTTCAATGAACTTATAAGATGGTGGGCATCTTGTTAGAATATTCCTGGGAGATTTTTTGGCAAGTCAGAATACATGCTACGTGGTATTATTTCCGATCCATTTCACTTGTGCACAATAACCAAACTAAATTACGTAAAGCAGCACCAACATTATACAAAATAGAGCCAAATAACGCAAGAGTGAATAAAATATAAAGATCCCGCCAAAAACGCAACTGAATAATCAAATACAAAAGATGTCAAATATCTTGTAACAGAAAATACTTCTTTGTATTGTCCTATTTATTGGAAACTTCGTCTACACTAAAGGAGTTTTTGGGGGGATTTCAGTCTGTCATGTAGTGGGTATTATATTTTATGCATAATCTTATGTTACTTGACTCTATATTGTGTAAAGTTGGTGGTGTTTTATGCAATATGGTTAGTTTATTATGCATAAGTGAAGTGAATGAGAAATAATACCACGGACCATGAATTCTGAGATGCCACAAAAATTCCCAGGAAAGTTATAACAAGAGAACCACCATCTTGTTATAACGTTGAAATAACCGCCCGACACTACTTGAATATCGATCTCCTGACTTATCCTGATAATTTTAAACCAAACTTTGACTTTATCATCTCAACACTTGGAGATATCAGAACATTTTTTTAATGATTATTCGAAAATTAAGAATATAAAAAATGTCTGAAATATTACACAGAAGATTTGGTGCTTATGCCTTTACATTAACTTGGACATAGGAGAAAACAGACTAAAGAATACATAAGAATTATCCGTATTGACAACTTCAGAATTGGCAAAAGAAACAACTTGAAAATTAAGATAAAAAAGGTGTGTGAGCGATTCACACACGATAGAAGTGAAACTTCAGTAAAATCGAAAAAAAAGATGAATATATATAACAAGGGAGGATAATTACAAAGTTTATTTGTTTAAAAATGAAAGTATTTTGATTAATTTTAAACGATATTTTATATTGTATTTAACATGTTACATAATTATTGCTCAAGTTCCATATTTTCAGTTTCAACAAATGAAAACCATACCTTACGTAAAATACTATGTTATACATGTCTATATATTAATCCATATCTAAATAAATTATTTTCACTGTTTCAGTACCTGTAGATAACTTTTTGAATTATTAAAATCGGCATTTACATTCAAAAGATTTTACGAGTTTTAAAATGTTAGTCTAAACAAAATATGCACAAAACGCAAACTTTGCACTATTAACGAAATACTGAAAAACACTTGCAACCTTATTTGTAAATAAGATTCAAAATGTTTCAATTTAATATTCTGTGATGTCACATATATGCGAGAGAGAGGCGTAGATAGAAATGTTTTGTTGTCAATGTCCACCGGTTCTCGTCCGATCACCGAAATTAAGCAACGTTGGGCGTGGTCAGTACTTGGATGGGTGACCGCCTTGGGATATTGCGTGACGTTGACTTTTTGCTGCTCAAATTAATCATCAGTATTTTTTTTAATATCTTATAAATATACATATACACTGACCAACGTCTGTCCTACGTACATTCTCAAATTACTGGATAGATCTCTCATTATTTACTAAATTACTTATATCCTGTTGTGGTCTAAAACAGAATAAAATAAATAAGGTTATACACGTGTTGTATTGAGGTTATATATATAATCTATGATTAGTATAAAATAAAAATCAAATTTATTGATTGAAAAACAACCATGCGTTCGGTGACGGCTCAATATTTTTTTGTGAATCCAGTACTTTAGCAGTGAGGCGTGTTAAAACAATTTTTTTTGTATATTTTTTGTTTGTTGGCTATTTGGTTACTTTTGTACAAGTTATGAGTAATGTGGAGCTTATTTTTAATAAGTATTTAATATTGAATGAGTAATAGAATTAAATCAGCCAGTTGCTTTTGCAATAATAGGTAATTTAGTAATACTGCTGTTTACATAGGTGGCGAATGTAAATGTGTTATTAAACAAAGGAGAATGAATAATAAAATGCGCAATAATACATTTCTCAGAATTTTAAATGTGTCAACAATTACAAAGAAACAGATAAATGGCTTCAAAAAATGAAATACAGCTGCTGTTAAATTATACATGCAAGTATGTCAATATTATATTATTGTTATTAGGTAGTGTATTTTTAATACAGAACAAGATGATAGGTAATGTTCATGACTGATAGCTTATCTATTTAAATTATTTTCTACATATTATGTTAATACCCAATGGTAATAACTTTGAGGATCGATAACGTCAAAATTACTGAATAGAATCAACCAATGCGGATTTTGTTTCTAGATGATTCTAGGGTATTTATTTTAGGATCCTGATGACCTTTTGTCACCTTTTTTAGAACAAAGTTTATTTTATGTACAGCGAAGAAGGCTAGTATACAAATATAAATACTTTGATTTTCTGAAATCCTTTATTATGGCCCCAAACTATGCAAAGCCTTTATCACGGAATCCTTAAATCTGTTTACAGATCTACTTATTAAATGGCGATGCATATGAACTTGAAAATGTAAATAAGTTAAAATTAAAAAAAAAAAACATACAAGTAGCCATTTTGGTCCTTAGACGACACTTATGAACTGAAATTATTTATTTTTTTATTCGAAAAGAATCGATAATAGGAACATAATATGAAGAGGTGTGATATACATGAAATTTGTTAGAATTATTTATGTTACCTAGTAATTAAAGTCTTTTTTTTCTCGAACTGACTATGCTATTGACCTAGAAAGGCCTTGACAGCTTCACCGGACTACTAAGGCGTGCGCTTAAGGCACTCAGCCGAATTAAAGTCGATAACAGCATTAATGGTGACATACAACACAGAAGATAATAATTGTACATAAGATACATTAAAGAAATATAAAAGGAAACAAGAAAATAAAATAGGACTAATATCATTTTATAACTTAACTAGTGGGCCCGGCGGACGTTGTCCTGCCTTGACAATTAAAAAAATAATCTAAAATTCAATCGCAGTGGCACCTACCGTGTCCAATTGTGAATCTAAACCATTCTTGATTCCACTGGAACACACACACAAAATTTCATCAAAATCGGTCCAGCAGTTTAGGAGGAGTTAAGTGGCATACATACGTACAAAATAAATTTATATAAAGTAATAACGAAATTAATAATTTGCTAATTTTAGTTTTGTATTGTAAAAGTAGTCGGCAAATTTATCAAATACTACTATGTCCTCGACTCCGTCCGCGTGGAACATAATGTAATAAAAACATTTTTTTTCACGAACTGACTACGCTATTGACTTAGTAAGGTCTTAAAAGCTTCACCGGACTACTAAGGCGAGTGCTTGCGGCACTCAGCCGAAAAATAATAATAAAAACAGTGGCCAATAAAACCATCTAAATTATTAAGTCCATTTAATCACTTATCTATTTTGTTGTCGTACTTAAGTCGCGTCGTCATTAAAATTATAATAACTTTTGATAGAGTGAATTGATTTTAATGAAACAAAGCCTAAATGTTACACGATGCTGTTATTTATGATTTTCTAGACGAGGTTTTATAGTGAACGCAGTACTTTAGCAGTGATGCGTGTCCATACAAACATACAGACGACATTCCTGAAAATGATTGAAATATAGTTTATTACTTATTCTAAGACACCTGCATAAAATACAATTATACTTTAGGTTTACATTCTTATTATATGTATAAATAACATTGTAAATTAATTCCTATATGTTTATATGTCTAGTTTCAAGATGTAACGTTTCATCAAATTTCGTTCAGTGCTTTTTGCCTGAAAAAATAACGGATATCTATCCGTTTTCCCAAACTTTCTTTATATATTATTCTAATAGGATAAGTTTCCTCTTTATTTGTTTATTTTTTCTATATGCTTCGAACGATAAAACTCTTTCTATATATATATATATATATTAGGTGATTCAAAAAAACAAACATTTTTTTTTCTTCTCTCCAGCATGCTTAAAAGTTCAATTTACATGTAAGGAGATCCCAGTTAAAATTTGAACGCTTAATATTAATATTAAGGACATCCGCATCGTACTTCTTTATTTTCCATAAGAATAACATAGAAAAATATTCGTTTGTACCTTCTGATTTTTATTGCTTGCCCATAATTAGTCATTAAAAAATCCCTGTACATATTTTTGTAGAGAATTGAACGCTCTACAAAAAAGGTCTCTTACAATTTTTCCAAAAACTTAACCGCTTAAAAGTTATACGAGTTAAACGAACTGGTGGGTCACGTGATGTTAATTTATCATCACCGTCCATAGACATTAGCGACATCAGGGACGTCGCAAGTGCGTTGCCAGCCTGTATATGGGAGAAGGAGAGGGGAAGGAAAGGGAAAGAAGGAAAGAGGAAGGGACGTGGGCCTCCGGCTCTCTCACTGACCGAACGAAACACAACAATGCAAGCACTGTTATTTCACGTCGGTTATCTGTGAGAGGGGTGGTACTACCCCGGAGGAGCCGACCCATTCATGCTGAAACCAAAAATAGCTTCAGTGGGGCTCTACCACCTACAAATATATGTTTTCGTGGTACTTATTTAGGAATTCCGTTCTAAAAATTATTGATTAAAATCGATTGTTGTTGATTAATGCCTTTACTAATATATATTGCTTTATTTTTAATTTTGGCAGACAATCTTTTAGATTATTACTTGGCGAGAAGATTACATTATAAGTTTCGTGTAATCATTTCAATGTACTAACAAAATAATGTTCCTCTTATTAGAACTTTCCCGGGAGTTTTTGTGACATCTCAGACTTCATGCTTCGTGGTGGTATTATTTTCCATACACTTCAACTGTACACAATAACCGAACTATATTACGTAAGACACCACCAATGTTACAAAATATAGAGCCAAATGACACAAGATTATGAATAAAATATAAAATCCAATACATGACATTCCAAGATCCTGCAAAACCTGATATTTATGAGTTATATTCTGTTATAGAGGATTGTTATTTTGTCATAGGTCAGTTAGTGATATGTTGGTACTCCTGAATAAGAAACTCTTTTGTGACAGTGCGTGCAAACACACTATTCGAATGGGGTCACAGTAGCGCGAACTCAGCTGTATCACTACATTACGTGATTGAATTTATTCCCGAAATTTCCTTATCTTTGGAAATCCTTGGATGCCTGTGATTAACTGAATATACTTTTGTGTTATTACAAATATTACGTCAAATATTATACCAAAACTTTCTTGCTCGACCACATTGAAAATCAGCATTGTAGTTTGTTCTATTGATAAATTAGGTTTCTAATTAGTAGTTATTTTCACTTGTATATAAATATATTAATTATTTAATTATATAACCACAATGGAAACTATTTTTGATCGTTTTTTCCATATAATTTTTATGATAAAATAAGTGTGCGAGTAGGTCATGCGACTTTGTTCCCGAATGAAACGTCCTCACACGACATCTGTTGTAATGTGGTTGTACTAATTAAGAAATCTTAACGTTTATCTCCAAAATAACTCACCGACATTTCAATAGAATCTCTTTAATAATGTACAAAACTTATACGGGAGAAAAATGTACGACTATTAATAATTAATAATAGTACCTGGGCGACAGAGCCTAGCTCGGTTCTTTAAAAAATTTTATAAATAAAAATAAACTGTTAGGTTTGTCTCAAAAAATTATAATTTTTTCTACAAAAAAAAATTTAAAAAAGATATCTCTTTTGCTGTCTCTCGGATTCGAACTGGAGTTACACGGATTTTCGAAGCAGCCGATTTCTATCTGAACTCTTTTTGTTTTGACAACGGCGGCAAAATTTACCTTTATATTCTAGTTATATTTATTCATTGCCTGAAAACTTAGTCAAATTTTTTTTTCTATGAATAATATCTAGCTAGATTGATTTATCGTCCTCAAAACTACCTACATACTAAGTTTCACGGAAATAGATGATGCCGTTTCCGAAATCCTGAATTTATACAAATTTACAAGAATTGCTTGTTTAAAGGTATTAGATATCCAAAATATTAATGTACAAAGTTATTTGTTGTGTAACCCAAGATCTAATATTTTTCACTCAATTTTTTTTGTTTTTTTTTTTTTTTATGAAGCTGCTTCTACGTTTAGATAAACACTACATTATGTACACGTGTTGAAGAAAAAATGATAATTGTTAAGAAAGTTATCACTTGACCTATAACATATTACGGGGAATAACCGTACTTGATTTAGTTAACAATTTACAGAACACAATTAATTATAATAGTTCAGATAAAAATATTATTGCGAATATTCTTCGGATGAAAATATCTACATATAACACTTTTAGTGCGTCCGACTGCATCGGATACAGCGTAATCTAGTGATGAGTTATTTGAAAACATTTACCAGATTAGGCCCTCCTCGGCAGCGGCTCAAGCCTAGGTTCGTTCCCTCGGCGTGGAGCCCTTGAGTGTGCTGCTCGCGCGATACACTTACACAAAATTTTACATCACTGCAACAACATTACACATATCACCTTCACACATTTGCACGCATACACGCTTACACATGAAAGTGGAAGGGTTCTATTTTTTCCGTATCGAACTGAAATAGTTTAGAAAATTATCCGAAACGAAATAAATATAAGAGTTGTTGAGGTATGCATGCTTGGTACACATATATTTCAACAACTCATATATGTATAAATAGTTAGCTTACGTTAGCTCAGATAGGTCGCGAATGCGGCGGAGAGGGTCCGTGAGCAAGACCCTCACAGTGCCCGTCTCCGCCAACAAAGACCAGGCAGGAGGAGGCGGTAGTTTGACCGCCACCTCCCACCTTAACCGGACCAGGGAAGATGGGTCGGGGGGCCCCATCTTCCCATTGCACGGGTCCGGCGGACGGAGGAGGCGGCCGGTGTGTACCCGGCTGTCTCCTTACAAGACGAGGCCCGGCGGCGGCACTTCTGCTGCTGGGCCAACCGCCGGGGCGGCACGATGAAGTCTTTAGAGAGCTCGTGCCGCGCCAACCATAGCGGAAGACGTACACCGTGGGGTTTTAGTCCGTGCGAGTCGGACATAACCCACCCTCTCCCCCGGGAGGGTGGGTATCCATAACGGATTTCCCCACGTAAAAAAAAAAAAAGATAGGTCGCGAATTGTACGTATCAGGAAACAGCCCAAGCCGAGGTGTGTCGTGCACATTTGAGCTACTTGTCAAATAAAATCGGCTGAGTGCCTTTTGCGCTCGCCTTAGTAGTTCGGTGAAGCTGTTAAGATCTTACTGGGTCAACAGCGTAGTCAGATCGAAAAAAAAAAAAAAAATGAAAGCCTTCTTCATGGAAAAATGCGCGAACATGTGCGAACTTTCATGTTCGTTGGTCAAATTCTCTTGGAGTTTTACAACCTCATATTAGCACATACCTACACCAGTTTTCATATTGTATATATAGCTACATACAACAACAAAAACAGATAAATTACACTGATTAAATTGTATCTATCTCTAAATATTATTATATTGTGTATATTTGTATGTTTCATTAACCCTTCTACACTACGTAACATATTTTGATACTCTTTTCACTATGACTTTGCGTTTATATTGTTTAAATTAGGTTGCAAGGCTTTTTTGGACACTTATATACTGTCCTCTAAGGATAATTCATATTAATATATTATTAACCAGCTGTGTCTGCAACTCCGACTTATCTACTTTTCTCTCGTACTTAAATTGCGTCGTCATTAAAATTACAATAAATTTTGATTGATTGAAGCGATTTTAATGAAACCAAGACTAAATGCTACTCGAAGAATACTTTATGATTTTTTTTTGCCTAGCTTTTATAGTGAACGTAGTTCTTCACCAGTGATGCGCGTTCATAAAAATGGATATACAGACAGACAGAAATTCCTAGAAATGATTGTAATGTATCTTATTACTTATATATCACCTACAATTTTTTTTTATTCCACAAAAATCTAAAAGTACAGACATGTTAGATTTACATTTTTTTTTAACTTTATTTTTGGCAATCAATCTTTGAGATTATTACTGCCATTGTCACGTAGTCAATAATATTACAAGCGTCGTGCGATCATTTCAATATTAAACGTCGTGTGAGTCAATATTCTAACAAGATGGTGGATCCCTTGTTGTTCCAGGGAGTTTTTGTGGCATCTCAGAATTTCATCCTCCGTGGTATTATTATCCATTCACTTCACTAATATAATATACTACGATAAACTAACTATATTACGTAAAACACCACCAAATTTACAAAATATAGAGTCAAATAACACAAGATTATGAATAAAATATAAAATCCACTACATGACAGACTAAAATCCCGACAAAAATTTAAAAAAAGGATTTTAAATTTACATTTTTGTTATCTTTATATATAAATTTCTTCTGTACGTGTGTATGTGACTGAACTCGTCCTAAACGGCTAGACTGATTTTGATGAAATTTTGTGTGCGTGTTCCAGTGGATCCGAGAATAGTTTAGATTCGCAAGTGGACCCGGTAGGTGACGCTGCAGTTGAATTTTAGATTTTTTTTTATTATCAAGGCAGGGCAACGCCCGCCTGACCAGCTAGTATGTATATATAGTTCAATGTATTATTGTATATTTTGCCACGCCACCTAAATATACATTGGCTCCACGCAAAGCCGGGACGGGTCACTACTTATATGTACAAACTCTATGGAAATCTACAAACTGTTTATACATGTAGACGAAACAATGAATATTCGCTTCCAGAACTTACCGATAAGAAGGATAACCTATGAACCGTTGTATGACAGTATAAATAGCACTACGGTCGTTCGTCTTGTTTCAGTTCATGTTAGTGAGTACGTGAAACATGTTCGCCTTGATTATTCTCTGTGTCGCTGCCGTTTCGGCAGCTCCGTACTACGGTAGCATTTACAATCCTATGCCATTCCACCCGGAACATCATTACGGACGATTGAACCGCCCAGGCTTCGGCGAGGATGTGTTTGACACCCGAAGATTTTGGTCAGAACTCGCCAACGAACTCCGTGACTTGGACAACATGTTGGCTGACTTTTACAAACGGTTTCCGACCCCCGCCTCTTCATCTCAAGGTATCGTCGGGAACGAGTTCAAAGTGACCATACCGTTAAGCGGTTTCGAAGAGAAAGATATAGTTGTCAAAGCTCGTACTGGACTTCTTATGGTGCAAGCTATCCACAAGTACGAAGGTGAAGTTCAAAAGAATTACCTAGACGTCAGAACTCTACCGGACTGTGTGAAGATGAACGGCACTTGGACCTACTCTGAGGGGGTTTTGAAAATTGTATTCCCCTTAAAAACTGAAAGTACAACGGACGTGGTGCCTGCTGTGAACGGAGATACGACCACAGAGACAACTGAGAGTCCAGTGACTGAGGGAGTGAAAGAGAGTAGAGAAGAGATGGACAATCAGGTTGAAACTGATGACCGTGACGCTGACGTCGGACTGGAGAGAGGAGACATCGACAAAGAGAGGCAGTTATCAAAGAACGAAGACTGGAGGAATAGAGTGGAAGCTACCACTTACGCCGTGGATTTGACAAATGATGTGGAATTTGTCCCTGTGCGTTACTAATTGAATAAATATATTTTTTGGTTATTTTTAATGTTTTCTTTTATTGCTTATCTATGTATGTAACATTTACTGTCTGTGAATGTCGTGTTAATTTTTAGCTAAATGTAATTTAAGATTATATTAACGTAATAAAACGAATATCAAAAATGTTATTAGGATAATACTATATGTAAAGTAAGAAAAAATTATAAAATTACAAAAGCAAGCAATTTCAATGGTGTACCAATAAAAAAAAATTAAGGACTTGATTGTAAGAACATGTATCCGTGTCGATCAAGTGGGGTTAGGTTTACTTAATTTTAATTTTTTTCTTTTCCATATGGCGTTAATTTTTAAATTTAACAGTCACGAATACAATGGTTTGAAAAAAAAAGTTTCATGAGTGTACAAAAATCGCACAGTGACAGAAAATACTATTTAAAACAAAAAGATTTTTTTTCAACGATCGTATAAAGCTATATTATCCTTTTTTTGTAGAAACTATTAGTACCTTTTAAAATATATTAAAAATTGAAATCAATCAAAACAAGATTTTTTTCTGTTTTTTTTTTTTTTTGTACATTTTGCTTTTTCACAAAAATCAATCAAGTTGGAGATCTAATACTTTCAGTATCTTATTACTTTATTATTTCCTACATATCTTTTAAGTACTAATTAAATATCTTTGGACTACACGATTCAGAAGTTTTGGAAAGGATAAAATTAAATAAATTAACGTCATTTGCTATTCCTAACGAATTAAATTATACAAAATATAAATATAAACTAAAGTAACACAATAAAACATAAGAAAGTTTAAGTTTGTACGTCCCGTCATGCATTAAAGAAGTTATTTTGTTTGTTATTACTTAGACCATACTTGAGAATGTTCATTCCACTTAGGAGCCGACCTTACCTGGTTATCGAGTTATCTAATACCCGCAGATTTGACCCCAGTATTTCTATGCAGGATTCGAATTCGCCGAGTTCAGAGAAAAATAAAAAAGTCAAAGCAGTCGCAAGGACTGCCGACAGAAGTGAAAATTCAAAACGATGTAAAAACTGTTTTCACTTTTGAATTTTTAAACTAACTAAGGTGTGAACTATTTAAATTTAAAAATTTCAAAAATCAAAATCAATCAAAATATATCAAACATGTGATAGGCTACATAATCTCAATACAAAATTTCAATATTAGATGTACACCGACCGCTAGTCTGCGCAAACGTAATACAGTCGGTCACGTTTTCTAGCATGTCATGACGCCAAAATCATAACTTTAAAATACGGCTCAACATTTTTTAAGCTGTATAAATATGACATTCAAAGTTTGTAACAGTTTTACTCTCAAGGGTGTAAAATAACAATAGGAAATAAGGAATGAAAATATGTAAAGTTTCGCTCCGATATGAGAAATTCTTTCAGCGTTTCAGTACATAGCTCATTTATCATCACGTTAAGACCAATAGGAGCAGAGCACTAATGAAGAATGTTTCAAAATATTTTTTAATTAATATTTGAACAACGCTTTAACTGTCTTAACAAGCAGACAAAGCAGGAAATATAGGCTAGTGTACACGTTATAATATCCCTAAGCGGGTAATTAATATTAATTATAGTCCGGGGTCATTTAGTAGCGACATTAGGTAGATAAGCCGTTAATGGTCTCTGTACAAATATAATGTTGTTTATCGCTCGCTGTCTTGTAGATGACCTATTGGTCTTACGTTGCACTTACCATATATTCTCTATTCGAACTCATTTTTAAATATATGTACGATCGAGAATAGACAGTTATTATTGATTATAAATAAATGCTTTAAATATTTAAGCTATAAAAGCTTTTAAAGAGGAAGGATTCCTTTACAATTTCTGCCCATGGTCAATTGAATAGCGTGAAATGTCGCCAATATATAGAAAATAAAAAAAAATATGTCTCAATTAAATGGAAAACATTCAAACCCATTTAGTGAGTATTAAAAATTAAAATTAGGAGCTCATCTTTGGTGGGAACTTTTATATAATTTGAACAATATTTCGTCAATGGAGCGAGAGAAAAAATATTCCTCTCAAATGAAGCATTCTTTTGGGCATATTCATTAAAATACAAAACAAGAAATATTAATAAACCCTAATTAAATATTATAATAATATTAGTGATACGATAATATATACTACGATATGAATACGATAATATCACTATTTATTATAAAATAAAGTACTCTGCCACGTATGTCTGTTTGTCTGTTCGCGATAAACTCAAAAACCACTCAACGGATTTTCATGCGGCTTTCGCCAGTAGATAAATGTATTAATGGGACACGTTTGGTATATAATTTGTCAAGTTTTTTTTTATTATTAGGGCGGGAAACATCCGCCGGGACCACTAGTAAAATACAAATAGACGTAATTAAGCCTTCACGTAATCAACGCTTCTGACTACCATATTAGAGGACTTTGTTTGAGGCCTTCCAATATAGGGTTAAAAAAACAACAATTTATTTAATTTGGACCATGAGAAGCGCTCATGGATGTCAAAACTACCATCGGTTCGGACAAATAACCCAGTTATGGAGAAGAACTGGCAAGAAATTAGATCTAGTTTTTAAAACTGACTATACGCTATCGGTCTGATGGGCTTTTATAGGTTCATCGGACTCAAAATCGAGCTGGTTTATATTTTAATTATATACTGGCTGATACCTGCATTTCATATTTATTGTTTGGTTTCTAAAAAAATATTTTTGGGAAAAAGGATAAAAATTCTAACAAATTAGAAGACAAAGTTATATTTTATCTGTTTGTAAAATATCTCTGTAAACAGTATAGTTTCGTGAAATGTTAATAAGTTTATATGAAACTAGTTTTACCCGCAGTTCCGTACGCGTTTTTAATAATAGTATTAAAGGAATATAAAAATAATGTAATGTGAGATCATGTACAATTATAGAAATGCTCTTTAAAACAATACCTAAATTACTTTTTATAAGGTGAGCTATTTGCTAGTGAAAATCATGGGAAGATCAGTCTAACTGTTTTGGAAATAACACTGCGGGCGAAGCCACAGTTAGCTAATCTAAATTAAAATAAACTAAATTACTTGTTATGATATCTGCTATCTGTCGGTGAAGGTCCTGTGACAATAGGTCCAACCATTTTGGAGATAGCATTGCGGACTAAGCTACAGTTAATAGCTAGTCTAATTTAGAGTGGTCTAAGCAACCCGCTTTAATTTCAGCTATCTGTCAGTAAAATTCCACTTCATCAGTCCAGCCTTTTCGGAGATTACCCGGAACAAACAGAGAGACAGACAAAATTTAAAAAAATTGTTAGAAACGTATACAGTAGTTTTACGCGACGCATTATTTTATTCATAAACTAGCTGTTACCCGCGGCTTCACACGCGTTTTTTAATACATTAAATAAATTTAAAATCGTGATCACACATCTAGTGTAAATTACAATAATACTATTTCAAAAATATTTGTATCACACGCACATCATCTACTGTAACAGGTAACGTGTACATTATATATGTGAATACTAATAGTGTATAGAATGGGATGGGATTATGATCAGCCACATAACTGGAATTTTAAACTATATATCACCCTCAGTGCTCACACTATATAAGAAAATAATGAAAATATGAAGCTAAACATTATCTAACAATATTTGTTATTTTTTTAAATTTATATAGATATAATATGTCCATAGTGTCGTTATAATCAAGTCATTATTATACCTTGCTATAATTTAAATCACATAATTATATGACTTTCAATTATATTTATTCTTGGAGTACAGTACAGCGCACGTCACACGTGTATGTTTACGGTGAACAGCACGGACAACAGTTTATCACTACATTGTGTAAAATAAAGTCCTATTCCACGTCTGTCTATATGTCTGTTCGCAATAAGATCAAAAACTACTGAACGCATCTTCATGTCGTTTTCACCAATATATAAAATGATTCTTGGGCAAGGTTTAGGTATAGTTTGTCTTATTATCAGGGTGGGCAACGTCTTCTAAACCCGCTAGCTTAAAATAAAACAGCTAATTAGTTACTTATTTGTCCGTCAAATTCCCTTTCAAATGTTACTTGTAGTCCGGTGAAGCTGTTAAGCGTAGTCATTTCTAAAAAAAAAAAAACGTTCAAATAGGTCCAGTCGTTTCGGAGATTACCCGGAACAAATGAAAAAACAGACATATCGACAGAGTAAAAAAAATGTTGATGTTTGCAGCATCATAGATTGTATTCACCAAAAATAATTTATTTTAATATAAATTACACTCACTTTACTTTTATAATAGGTAATATATCACAAATAAAAAATTGGGAACAAAACTAAGGTAGAATAGAGTTTTTGGCGAGATTTTAGTCTGTCATGTAGTGGATTTTATATTTTATTCATAATATTGTGTTACATGATTCTATATCGTGTAGAAATTGGTTGCGTTTTACATAATATCGTTCGTTTATTTTGCATAAGTGAAATGAATGAAAAATAAATCACGGAGCATCAATTCTATGGTCCTCAAGATTAAGAATATAAAAATTTACGTTATATTTATATAGAGGATTTGGCGCTTATACCTTCACATTAACTTGGACATAGAAGAAAACTAACTATATTGACAACTTCAAAATTGGCAGTATGGATTAATTCCTTCGACTGTCTTATTGGACAAATATTATTACTACTAAACTTTCTGAATAAGAACACAAAATAAACTTTAGAAATGTTTGCGATATAAACGTAACACGTATAATTAAAAATCGAAAACAAAACTAACGTAGAATAAACTTTTGTGAATAGGAATACAAAATAAACCATGAAAATATTTTTGATAGATTGTTATCGCGTTACCATGCCAACGCATATAATACTGACATTAACACGCAGCGGAAGCTTCCAAAATAGCCCGATTTTGAGACATTCTTCATTAGTGCTCAGCTCCTATTGGTTTTAACGAGATGATATGTAGCCTATAGCCATCCTCGATGAATGAGCTATCTAATACTAAAAGAAACTTTTAAATCGGATCTGTAGTTCTTGAGATTATCGCGTTCAACCAAACAAACAAACAAACTCTTCAGCTTTATATATTAGTACTAGCTGTTACCCGCGGCTTCGCACGCGTTTTTTTAAATATATTAAATAAATTTAAAATTGTGATTACACATCTAGTGTAAATTACAATAATACTATTTCAAAAATATTTGTATCACACGCACATCATCTACTGTAACATGTAACGTGTACATTATGTATGTGAATACTAATAGTGTATAGAATGGGATGGGATTATGATCAGCCACATAACTGGAATTTTAAACTATATATCACCCTCAGTGCTCACACTATATAAGAAAATAATGTAAATATGAAGCTACACATTATCGAACAATATTAAATAAAACAGCTAATTAGTTACTTATTTGCCCGTAAAATTCCCGTTCAAATATTACTTGTAGTCTGGTGAAGCTGTTAAGCGTAGTCATTTCTAAGAAAAAAAAACATTCAAATAGGTCCAGTCGTTTCGGAGATTACCCGGAACAAATAAAAAAACAGACATATCGACAGAGTTTAAAAAAATGTTGATGTTTGTAGCATCACAGATTGTATTCACCAAAGATAATTTATTTTAATATAAATTACACTCACTTTACTTTTATAATACGCAATATATCACAAATAAAAAATTGGCAACAAAACTAATGTAGAATAGAGTTTTTTAAGAGTGTTTGGCGGGATTTCAGTCTGTCATGTAGTGGATTTTATATTTTTTTCATAATATTGTGTTACATGATTCTATGTCGTGTAGAAATTGGTTGCGTATTATATAATATCGTTCGTTTATTTTGCATAAGTGAAATGAATGAAAAATAAAACCCCGAAGCATTAATTCTATGGTCTTGAAGATTATGAAGATAAAAAATTACGTTATATTATGTACAGGATTCGGCGCTTATACCTTTACATTAACTTGGACATAGAAGAAAACTAATTATATTGACAACTTCAGAATTGGCTGTATGGATTAATTCCTTCGACTGTCTTGTTGGACGAATATTATTACTACCAAACTTTCTGAATAACAACACAAAATAAACTTAAGAAATGTTTGCGATATAAACGTAACACGTATAATTAAAAATCGAAAACAAAACTAACGTAGAATAAACTTTTTGAATAGGAATACAAAATAAACCATGAAAATATTTTTAATAGAATGTTATCGCGTTACCATGGCAACGCGTATAATACTGACATTAACACGCAGCGGAAGCTTCCAAAGTAGCCTGATTTTGAGACATTCTTCATTAGTGCTCGGCTCCTGTTGGTTTTACCGTGATGATATGTAGCCTATAGCCATCCTCCATAAATGAGCTATCTAACACTAAAAGAAACTTTTAAATCGGATCTGTAGTTCTTGAGATTATCGCGTTCAACCAAACAAACAAACAAACAAACTCTTCAGCTTTATATATTAGTATAGATAAATATATTTTTACAGCTAAGCATTATAGTAACAATCGTCTATAGCCGTACAGTGAGTTGAGCTATTTCTAGATATACTATGCACCCTATATTATCCTTTTATCAATTAAACCCGGTTGATATAACTTGAACTTACTATCCGACAAATTGTTAATGTGTTTTGGTACTTTGTTGTAGGATCTACTATTATTACCTAAAGCTGATACCAGATTAGGCCCCCCTCGGCAGCGGCTCAAGCCTAGGTCCGTTCCCTCGGCGTGGAGCCCTTGAGTGTGCTGCTCGCGCGATACAGTGACACAAAACCTTACATTACTGCTACAACATCACACACATCACCTATACACGTGCACGCCTACACGCTTACACGCTGTTTATCTTTTTCAGAGAGATAAACGACAAAGAGTTCTACGCTTATTTTTCCCTATCCTATCCTATATAGTTTAGAGGAACTTTTCCGACACAAAATACATATAGGAGTTGTTGAGGCACGCATGCTTGGTACAAATGCATGTTTCAATAACTTATATACGTATATCTAGATAGCTTAGCTTAGGTTAGCTCAGATAGATCGCGATTTCTGCACGAAACAGGTGACAACCCAGGCCGAGGTGTGCCGTGCACCCTTGAGTTAGTCGCCCAAACATCCCAAATCGGCCGAGTGCCTTCAGCGCTCGCCTCAATAGTTCGATGAAGCTGTAAAGACCTTTTCAGGTCGATGAATGGGTTATATAACATTGAAAGAATTATTCAAATCGGACCAGTAGTTTCTTTTTTTTTTTTGTTGAGAAATCCATCACGGACTGATCTCAGGCTCCCGGGGGAGAGCCTAACATCAACCGCCCATCCCCGCGTGCAAGTCACGCAGGGGCAGGACCTTACGGCGACTCTAACCGGCTAAAACTCCACGGCAACTTACGCCGCACTATGGGAATGTCACAGGGTAGCGTAAGCAAGCTTTTTTTTTATATCAAAGGAGGCAAACGAACTGGTGGCTCACGTGATGTTAAGTGATCACTACCGCCCATAGACACTAGCGACATCAGGGACGTCGCAAGTGCGTTGCCAGCCTGTATATGGGAGAAGGGGGAGGGAAAGGAAAGGGAAAGAAGGAAAGAGGGATATGGGCCTCCGGCTCTCTCAATGACCGAACGAAACACAACAATGCAAGCACTGTCATTTCATGTCGGTTATCTGTGAGAGGGGTGGTACTATCCCGGAGGAGCCGACCCATCCATGCTGAAACCAAAAATAGCTTCAGTGGGGCTCTACCACCTACATCATTTTTGCTCCGTCCGTCCGTGCATCATTGCTCCGCAACACCCCAGGCGGCAGGCGTTTCCCACGCCACACCCGGCTGAGGCAGCCCGTTTACGAGACTGCCTCCCAGCCACCCCAACCCGTGCAATGGGAGTTCAGGCCCCCCGACCCTTTCCCCCTAGGTTTGGTCGACAGCGGAGAGGTTACCCGCTCCACCGCCGCCTCACGGTTGATTTTTTAACGAGGTTTAATCCTTCTCCGCCCGAGCCACCCCAAGGTCACCCCAGGTACATATCCCCCCCCTCTTACCCCACGATCCTAACCCTACCCTAGCTAACACAAACCCCTACGCCCTCCAATACCTGGATTTGCCTACCCACAAAGTAGGTAGGCAAGCCAGAGGATACCAATTCAGTACCCCTCCATCCCCCACCCTAACCTTTCCTAACCCTAACCAACCTACCTACCTATCACAGTCCCTACGCCCGCCTAACCCCTGGTTTTGCCTACTTACGGGGTAAGTAGCAAGCCAGATGTTTCTTAAACCTGACCCCCCCATCGCTACGTAGCCTACTATGGGAGGTTCCCTTAGGGCGGCCTCTGGTGGAAATCGCCCTCACCACGTCGCCTGCCTCGCCTAGATCCCCGGGGCGATGGCCGCCTATGGGGCACCGGTTTGGGCTGACGTCCTCGGTGCCGCCAACGTGCACGTGCTGCGTAATGCGCAGCACACGGTGGCACTTAGGACAATCGGCATACCGGACGGTGTCATCGGCGGCGGCCTTCACGCTCGCCGGCTCCCTTCCCTGGGAGCTGGAAGCTGAGGTTCTCGCCGCCGTGTACGAATTCACGGCGGCGAGGAAGCATAATGGAGGGTCTCCGGCTCCCAGGGAGATAGAGGCCAAGTAGCGGGAGTGCAGGGAGGGGGCGATAGAAAGGTGGAAACAGGACCTGGCGGACGCGCGCTACGGAACGTACACCGTTGACACCGTCCGCCCGGTCCTGCAGGAGTGGGTCGCAAGGGAGAGGGGCTCCCTGACGTTCAGGATGGTGCAGGTACTCAACGGACACAGGTTCTTCGGGTGGTACCTGAACCGACCACCGCATGCCACGAGTGCGGCGCTGAAGAGGATACCGATGGATACTGGAAGCAGGAGCGCCGCACTCTGGTGGCGGCGGTGGGAAGTAACTTAACGCTGCCGAGCGTAGTTTCGGCCATGCTCGGCAGCTAGCAGGCGTAGTGAGCAGTGACCTCCTTTTGCGAGGAAGTCATATCGCAAAGGGAGGCGGTGGAGAGGGCCCGCGAGGTAGACCCTCTAAGTAGCCCTCTCCACTAATGGAGGCCAGGCGGCGTTTTGCTGAACTAGTGGGACCTGAGGGGATGCCGTCGGGGGGCTCGTCCCTTCATTGCACAGGTCCGGCGGACGAGGGGGGGCAGCTGGCGTGTACCCAGCTACCTCTCTATAGGTAGGAGCCCGGCGGCAACCTTCCGCCGGGCGGACCGTTGGGGGGGCTATTTAAGGTGAATAGCTGAGAACGATCCCTTGCCGCCCAAACATGACGGTCTGTCGGTACACCATGGGGTTTTAGCTCGTGCTAGTTGGATATAACTCATTCTCTCCCCGGGAGGGTGAGTATCCATAAGGGATTTCCCCAGGTAAAAAAAGCTTCATAATTTGCATTAGACAATTCTTTGTAGTTTTGCTCTTAGATGTAATCGATTGATGTGGGGCCGAATTCCACCGTCAGCTTTAAATTTTTGAAATGATAACTTCCTTTGCATTGTCAAGTGAACGAAAGTAAATCGTCACGCTTCCGTTGGCGACGCATTAAATCGGATATACACGGTACCAGTTATCATCAATCATGCTTATGTCTGTTTGTGCATCGCTCCACTAATTAAGTTTTTTATTATTTGATTTTACATCAGTGACAGTATTTATAGTGTATAATTTATTGGGTATATTTAAATATTACTATTTACATATAAATATTAATGAATCTATGTGAACTTTAGCGTGCATGTAACTTTGTACATTTTCAATTCTCTCGTGTGGTCATAAGTACACGTCCTTTTTTTTAGACAACCAACAGTAGTTATTAAAAATTATTAGTGCTCTCGTCATATAGTGCTATGGTATATGGTGACTGTTTTGTGTTATAATGTTAATACATTCTGATTGTGTTATTATTACCAACTAAAATAATCGCTTTCCCTTGTTAGAACTTTTGGAGGCAGTTTTTGTATATCAAAATTCATGTTCTATGTTATTATTCGTAATCTGTATCGTTTGTACACAATTATATTGCACTTTGTAGTTACTACATCAATGAGATTAAGTTGTAATGCATTGTCATTCATAAAAGCAGCGGTGTTGTGTAGAAAAAAAACATTATCTGTGGTAGAAAAATAAGCTAACAAATAGGTATGAATCAAAAATAAATACGTAAACATTGCACTAAACAGGAAAATTATAAAAAATATTATAACATATATAATAACACAACCACAAGCAATACAACAACATGAGTTACAAAAATAAACTCTAATAAGACGTGAACACACTTATCTCCAGTTTATTGTTCAAATGTTATTGTATTTATTATATTTGTAGTTTAAATCAACACGAATTAATT
>JACEII010000053.1:258000-292425 GCA_014332785.1 Antheraea mylitta | reverse complement strand
CAACACCTTACCACGGTAGTAATTATCTCCTCGACCTTGATTATATACTCTATATTTCTTACCTCGTGTGTACATAAATACCGAGTCGTATCCCAAAGACCCAGGACGCGACAGCTCCTCATCCTCAGCTGCACGGACTGCATCTTTCAGCTCGCTGTAGTCACGGGCTGCCAAAATAGTACTAAGACGCCGGTTCCTTAATCCATCTGCAAATCTTTTGATTACCAATTTTTCGTTTATCGGACCTAATATTGCACTTGCTTTTGGATCTCCCTCGGCTTGTGCAATAGTAAGATTAAAACATAACTCACTTAATTTTTCTCCATAATCTACAATCGATAAGTTATTTTGGGATAGATTATTTATTTGTGACATTATAGAGGTTGCCGACTTCTTTGTTAAAAGACAAGCTTTTATATCTTTTACTAGATCGGACACGGTCAAATAAGTACCTTTTAACTTAAGTCTCGCTGGTTTTGACAATCGTGTCTTCACAACAAATGTAATTAATAATTTTTTATTTTCCTCATCTTTCAAACAACTTTCATACATTTCAACACCCTCTATAATTCTTTCCGTAGTCTCTTCTTTTCCGTCCATAAAAGGAATCAAAGTACTCGCCGTTTTTAAGTTAAAATTCTCCATTTTGTATGACGTAGTTACTACACTTTGTGTCCCTATCTCGGATTTAGTATTTTTTGATACATCGCTTTCTCCCTTATATTTAATTATTTTTCTGTAATCACATTCTATCTTATTGGCTAATAATTCTAAACTATACCCTGTTATATCTAATTTTGCTGATTTAGCACAAAAACTTACATCTGTTATTAATATCTTATATTCGTGATACAATTCCTCTGCCTCTTTGAATTTTTGCTGACCTAACTTTTCTTCGCGTCTTTTTGAACCTAACTTTCTAATACTTTCACATAATGCTTCAATTGTTTCACTTATTATAATTAATCTTTCCATCGATCATTGTATGCACTTTTTACGTAATGATTTTCGCACTACACTATTTTATCACACTTTAACACTTATGAGATAACATTTACGCACTTTAAGCTCCACTGTCTGCGCCTCGTTCTACTCCGAAAGACGACCGGATACGCCGCATGGCATGTTGTCCTATTTCTCTCTGGACCAGCTTACGGTGGCATTCTTTGTATGTCTTATAGGTGAAAAATGCAAGAACTATTCCTATAATTGCAATGATCACAATCATCATTATTTGCATACTCTCAATGTGTCCACCTAGATTTTTAAGTACCGCGTCATTTCCTGCCGCTGCATTCTGGAATACCTCCTCTTTTTCGACTGTCGCTCGACACATTTTTATTTTCCGAATTATTGTAAATGTTAATATATTTCATGATAAAACGCCCAGGAAACCCGAATCACGATTATGTGCCCACGCATATTGCACGAGCGCAAGGCAGGGTCGCCATGTCACGTGGTAGGTGGGATCTCGAAATGATACGTCCGATAGTTAAGACATGCGTTTAATTATTGACTTACTTACTAATACATACGGCTATATACTTAGCACCTACGTGCCCATATGCACACCACCACAGTTTACTTCACAACAAATGAAAATCACACCAATAAAGCAATCTATGTCTATACATACATATAATAAGAATATATGTAACATGTCTTTAGTGCCTAGATTATTGTAAAAAAAAAATTCAAGTGTAGTATCTAGAAGTAAGTAATAACTTACTATTCAAACATTTTTAGAAATGTTTGTCTGTCTGTTTGTTTGACCACACGTGACTGCTAAAGTACTGCATTTAACTTAAAACCTTTTCAAGACAACAATGAAGTATATATTCGACTAACATTTAGTTGTTGTTTCATTAAAATCGGTTCACTCTATCAAAAGTTATTGTAATTTTAGTGACGACGCAACTTAAGTACGAGAGAAAAGTAAATAACTAAATGAATACATTTAGATGACTTTTTTAACCACTGTTTATTTACATAAAGTTCCACGCGGACGTAGTTGTGTGCACGGGGGGAGGAGGTGGTCCTCCGGCTCTTTCACTGACCGAACAAAACGCAACAATGCAAGCACTGTTACTTCACGTCGATGTTTTTGTAGGTCGGGTGGAAGTACCGGAGGCGAGCCGACCCATTCATACTGAAACCAGTAATAGCTTCAGTGTGGCTCTACCACCTATCAAAATTAATATGATATATTTTTTTTTAATTCTTATAATCGTTTCACTACAATCTCATCTAACGTTAAATAACGCTGTGGACTAAAATGGTAAATACATTAAACCTATAGGGCGGTGTCTTTGAAATGCTGCTGGAACACATCAACAGGTGTTTGCCGACAGATTTTCAACTTAAAGGTAGCTAGTCAGGCGGACAGAAAAAGACCTATCACTATTTTAAGAACTTGCTAAAAACTTTAATGATGTCGAATTAGTCACGCAAAAGTCTGTATTGAACACATAACATCTAAACTAAATAGGTCTTAATATCACTTCTGCGATATATTTCACTTTAGATATTGTATTTAATATATAGCCCTTCAAAGCAAGTCCTTCTAAAGGTCTAATTTGAGTGTGGCACTTTTGAATTTCAAATCATAAGTTTTAAACGCAGTATAAGTTATTGGGAACCGATGTTCTCTCATTTATTTACGTACTTTCTTGATCTGGAGACTTCTCTAGGCGCGTTGAGCGATATCTTTTTGGCGGGAGACAAATTTATAATTTCGTGTCATGACATGCTATTAAGCATGACTAACCGTAATGTGATTGCGCGACCTTTTGCATCAGACTAGCGATGCGTAATATGCACATCTAAAATTGATATCTTTTATTGAGATTTTTTTTTTTATTGAAGCACGACAAAGTGACTGCACTATGCCTGATGGTAAACATAGTACAATCCAAAAACAGTGGCGACCACCGAGAGACAGATTATCAATCGCCGGTCGCCGCTGTCATGCCGGCCATAATGACGAAAGTCACCCGGTACTGGATATGCACAGGCTGATCCCGAAACGCGACGCGCAGAAGCGAGTCATTATGACGGGCTTTTTCACCATGTACATGGTGGTTGCGACCCAGTGGGCTGTAAAACCCTACCACCCCGCTATCGCCATTGCCTCGTTCGTTGATCAACAGGGTGCACCACGTGCAGGTGAGGTTGGCTTGGGTGTCTCAAGTCTTAAGATGTTACTTGACACCCCTTACACCCCAAAATTAATCATATATTAATCATACACTGTATAAAAACGTATAAAATTATTGCTCGCAGTGCAAATATATGTTAAAACCAGATCAATGTCAATAATTTCATTTTACAAATGATGGAATTTTAATATTTCACACTATGATTAATTCAAAAATTTAAAAGTGTCTACATTTATTCTATTGTTTTAAGTTTTCACTACTGTCGTCAGCCCTTTTTCTTAACTTTATTTTTGGCAATCAATCTTTCAGATTATTGTTGCCATTGTCGCGTAGTCAATAATATTACAAGCGTCGTGCAATTACTTCAGTGTTAAGCGTCGTGTGAGTCAATATTTTAACAAGATGGTGGATTCCGTGTTAGAACCTTCCAGGGAGTTTTTGTGACATCTCAGAATTTCATGCTCCGTGGTATTATTTTCCATTCACTTCACTTATGCACAATAAACTAACTATATTACGTAAAACACCACCAAATTTACAAAATATAGAGTCAAATAACAAAAGATTATGAATAAAATATAAAATCCACTACATGACAGACTAAAATCCCGCCAAAAACTCGTCGGCGGTACTTATGATTCCCTCGTTTTTTAAACGTTGACGTCATCACGTCGAGTTTAATACTATCTATTTTCGTATTTTAACAAGGAAATATAAATGTGGCTCGTATTCGCTGAGAGCATTATTTCACTGGAGAGCCGAATAGGATGCCATTGTGTGTTGACAAAAGCGCCATCTAGAGTACAATGTGGACCCTGTACAATACAACATTGTTATTAATACCGAGCTAGCTAAATTATATACGGTATGAAATAGTCATTTGTTTTATACATTTTTAATACTTAATAGACTTTAGAATTTTTAGAGATTATAGACACCTCGTTTATACCCCAGGCGTTAAAAACTTGTAATACTTCTTACATATTAAAGACGCGCGACTTAATTTTCCCAGTGGTTGTAAATGAGATAGTGTCGTTGTGATTCGGCCTTACGTCTATCAAGGTATTTTTTGAACACACGCTGGATATGAGTAATTGTGGTATCTAACAAAAGAAAATAGTTAAATTTTCTTTTTCTATATATATGTTGGGGGAATTACCATTGACCTGTGTCAGTGCTATTGACTATATCGGGGAAGTTACTAATGACCTGCTTCCGTTCTATTAACAATCGGGAGAGTTACTATTGATTGACTATTATTTACCGCGTTCTGAAACTCCATTGGTCAGAATCCATGCTTCATTGTAATATTTTCCATCCACTTTACTTATGCACAATAACCGAACTATATTACGTAAGACACCACCAATATTAGGAAATATTCTGTTAAATAACAAGTTTATGAATAAAATATAAAATCAACCACGTTCCTAGATTCCGCCAAAAACTTTACGTGTTCTCTATTTACTCAATACACGTTTTCTATCAAAAATTTTAGGAATTTGCCTTTGACGCTAGCAGTAAAAAACACCAGCGGAAAGGGTGGTCAGGTCGATGTCATCAGATTAACAAATTACGCGATGGCGTTATTGGCATTCTGAAATGTTATTTCCAATTTGATAATAAATTTTATGATAATTGAATTTATCGCTTCAGTGCTCCGGTCTTATTGAGATCACAGTTCAAATTAATATAAGATAAATTGTGTATATTATTTATATTTAAAACAGACTAATGTCTACAATCGGTGGCGCGCGTGTATTAATTTTGTTAGTATTCCACTTTTTTTTTTCGATTAAGGAATAACCCAACATATAGAAGGTATGGATCGTATGCTGACATTTTTTTCGTCATTCTATTTGCACTAAATCTAGAACGTGTTAATGCCCGGCTGGCTAAGGTCGAAATCTTGCTGCAGGTAGGAATATAAATTATCTTTCACATAGTTTGCAGGTGCGGCAGTATACTATCGACAACTAGCCGGTGGAATGAGTCACGCACAGCGTAAACCACGCTCGGCTAGTAAGTCTGGAAATGCGTAAAATGAATTACTATTCATTAATGTCTGCACTACGTCATTTATCCCGCGGTGCGCCTCGACCAATCCTCACTTTGAAGTACAACGTGACGTAATTGGATCAATAAGAACGCAGACTGATTGAGCGTGATTGGTTGGGAAGTATAGAAGTGCAAACGATGGTGTTTGCACAACATAAACACAATTTACAACAAACCGCTCTAATTCTCGTTAACTATTAAACTGATATTTAAAGCTATATTTGTAACGAAAAATTAGGTATTTGTATACAAAGATGGGAGGTTTTTCGATATGAGTGCAGCGCTGTACGTTACTACGTGTTTTGCACTAATGTTTTATTGCCGCACCTGCAGTGATATTTTGTTCAAATTATAGCTACCATTTTAACGAACATAATTTGTCACGAAGCACGTATAATATGAGAGTCACTTTTTTTCTTCGAAATGACTACGCTATTGACCCAGCAAGGTTTTAACAGCTTCACCGGACTATTAAGGTGAGCGCTTAAGGCACTCAGCCGATTTTATTTTGGCAACCAGCTCAAGGGTGCACGGCACACCTCGGCTTGGCTGTTGCCTGTTACATGCAAAATTGCGATCTATCTTAGATAACCTAGCTAACTATTCATATATGTATGAGTTGTTGAAACATATATGTGTACCAAGCATACACGCCTCAACAACTCTATATATTTATTATCGGAAACTTGAGAGTTTTTCAGTTCGATAAGGGAAAAAAAAGTAAACCCTTTTTTTTCATGTGTAAGCGTGTAGGGCGTGCACGTGTGTGGGGGTGATCGTGTAGTGTTGTAGCGGTGATGTATATTTGTGTGTCACCGTATCGCGCAAGCAACGCACTCAAGGGTTCCCTACCGAGAGATCGAACCTAGGCTTGAGCCGCTGCCGTGGGAGGCCTAATCGGGTGTGCGGGAGCGAAATTAACCCCCAGACCACGGCGGCATGTGGGCGTGAACACGCTCTGTTTCGAGGAACAGGCTGGTACTGATCGTTCGCTGACGTGATTAAATCAGGAGGCTATGAGAGTCACTTTCTCTAGTCACTTAAGATTAGTGGCGGTTATAACTTATGCAATTTATCTAGACAACGTACAGGCTGTAAATTCTTTATTAATACGTCTTAATATATACATATAATCAATGACATCATCGGGTTTCTCCTTATTCATTCTAAAAGATTATTGACCTTAGATATCCATTTGTATTATTGAAAAATGATAAGGAGTGTTAATTATTTAATTCTGAAGTGAACTTTGTTATCTCTTATAACGGTATAGCGATTACGAATGTTTATCGCTAGTCACATGTCACATGTCGACAGTCAACATGGAATTTACAATTTTCTTCTGAACCTATTAAGAGTATTGTAAAGATTCTTTGTCATTCCTAATAAACTGCCGTAAAAGAATCAGTCAGGTAGTTCATTTTGGTTACTTCAAGCTTTTTGCATACGGAACAAATTCCGACTGAATCACAAAATTTTGATTTTTATCTCTGTAACCAAAAATGTTCATAACTTCATCTAAAACGTTTCTTTTATTACTGTTTTTAAATTAATAGTTTTCAGCATAATCTAGATGTAAAATTCAACATAAGAAGCATTCAGTAATTTGAATAAACTCTATCATTAGGTTCATTAGAAATATATGTTATGACTAGCTGACTCGTGCCCACTTCGTTGGGAGGTAAACACACTGCTACTTCTTGTGACTTAAAAAAGTTATACATATACTGTCGCATATAATTTTTTGTAGGCATTACACATATATGTTTCAACAAATCATATATGTATGAATAGTTAGTTTAGGTCAGTTCAGATAGTTCGCAAATTGCACATATCAGGCAAAGGCCCAATCCGAGGTTGCCGTGTCCCCTTGAGCTAGTTGTCAAATAAAATCGGCTGAGTGCCCTAAGCGCTCCCCTTAGTAGTCCGGTAAAGCTGCTAAGACCTTGCTGGGTCAATAGCGTAGTCATTTCGAGGAAAAAAATGTAGGCATTATCAATATCTACGTCTTTTCTCTAGAATTCAATTATACATCTTTCATCGTTAAGGCAGCGTTCGTAAGAAACGTTTTCGTTCGGCCGTTTTTTCTCTGACTTGCTTTGTAAATTCGACTATTTAAAAAAAGGCTTCACATTTTTCGGGTTAATATATAGCCTATGACACTAAAAAATAACATGGCTTTCTATTGGTAAAAGAGTTTTCAAAGTCGGTTTAGTAAATGCAGATATTACCTCCTACAGCCTCAAAAACTCGCAAAGTTTACCTCTTTATAATATTAGTTTAATTATTTACTATGAGAAATATTTCGCTAAAGTTTATGTTAACAATGAAATAGTTTGTTAAAAATTCAACAGATGGTGCTTCACTCAATTATTGTACATAAAATAAAAAAATAAACTTGAAAAATTAAAAGCATTGTTTTTTCACTATTTACACATGTGAAACTTGGACATTAGCATTGTTCTGAAATACATTTCAAGATTTTTTTTTGTATAAAATAGTTATTATGGTTTCAATACTTGTCAAATGTTATAAAACTCGTTTCATATAACGTCCAAAGAATATTCACTTTGAAAACGGGAAATAAAAATAATACTTTCTACTTTCATGATTTCTTA
Organism: Antheraea mylitta; assembly: GCA_014332785.1. Lineage (NCBI taxonomy): Eukaryota > Metazoa > Arthropoda > Insecta > Lepidoptera > Saturniidae > Antheraea > Antheraea mylitta. The sequence continues at coordinate 284,591 of JACEII010000053.1, read as the reverse complement.
TTCAACACTCGCACAGATATAAAATGTTGTTTATCTCGAACTCAGCTAATCCTATCACGGAAGACGTCTTTCTGTACGTCGCAGATTAAAGACAAATTTACCGCACGCCACGAAAAGTTACTTCCATAATATTAACGCATAAGGCATTGTCAACCAATAACGGACAGACTCAACATACCTTTTTCCATTAGACACTATAATATTTTTTAGTTTAGTCTCTTAATTATGTGTATTTTTGAATGTTATACTAATAACTAAATATTACAATTAAAATCATGTCAAGCGGGTTTTGCCGTCTATACGGCTTATGCTGTGGATCAATAGGTGAACGATGGTGACATCTAGAAATGACGCTTCTCTCAGTGTATCCGCCAAAAGCGAATGCAACTGTTTATATTATGTAAACATATATATAACTTGAAGAGATAAACTAGATCGAGTTCCTTGCCGGTTCTTCTCGATGGCGCGATTGTTTTCGAAACTAGAAAGGGCTTAACACCTTCACCGGACTACACAAGTTGTTCGAGCGATTCGAACTAAATGAGCTGTAATAATATACAAAATCAGAATATTGCCTGAATATTGAGCAGCGACGTAGCTATAAGGTGACACAAGTGGCAAAATACCATGGAACCCCGGCCCGTTCTAAAACATGCGATATCCTTCGTCGACGTGTCTACATAGGTTGACTGACTTACAACAGCCCGTCACTCTTCAAGGGAATCGGTCAAGACACCAAATCGTATCGTCTCCCTAGCTCTCAGGAAGCTTATCGATTTCAATGATGTATAAAAAGTAATTTCGATCTTCACGTGGTGTGTGCGCAGTGTGTCTAAGCCTGTGATGGGAAATGACAAGAGCTTTATCGTAATGCCTCGCTGAATACAACCAGGTATCTTATTATGGCAGAACTTGCTTCAGGTAGAATTAATTTATTCTATTGTTGTAAGTACTTACAAGTATTTGTTAATGGAAAAGTGTAATAAGGAACATCTTTGGTTAGCAAATTTCAACGGTGAGTTGTGTAGTGTTAGGATGCTTCCACGCGATTTGATTGCTACTAATATGTAGATGATGACAAAACCAGTCACAGTGACTGTATTTAAAATTGTATTGATAAAACAGTGTATAGCTATTGAGAAGCTTGTATGCCGATATGAGAATAGCCTCTGGCAATGGAATATAGATTCTTATATGGTCGCTTTCCTTTTGTATTTCATAAAAGTTACCATCAGGCACTGTTCAGTCACTTTGTCGTGTTTGGATAAATTTAAAAAACTCAGTGTGAAACTTTTATTTAGATTAGATTCAAGTATCTTTCTTAGATAAGTTCGGTGTTTAACGGTTGATTACTTAAGTTGTTCGCACTTACGAACTTCTTTCTTAGTTTTACTGAGTTCTGCCTTTGTGTATTCTAAGTAGGGTTGTCAAACAAATTCTATATTATTAAGTATTTTGTTCCGTCTTAAATCCGCATACATAAAATTAAAAAAAAATTAAAAACTTCTCTAGAACTCAATCATATATCTCCTCTCATCGCTAAGGCAGCATTCGTAAGAAATTTTCGTTTGACTATTTTTTCTTCGACTTACTTTGCAAATCTGACTACCACAAAAAAAGTCTTTTCATTTTTCGGGTTTAATATATAGCGTATGACACTCAAAAATAACGTGACTTTCTATTGGTAAAAGAATTTTGAGATTACCCCCTACAACCTCACAAACTCAAAAACGTTACCTTTTTATGATATTAGTATAGGTTCAATTTATTCAAGCATATATCTAAATAAGGGAGGCATCGTTGCGCAAGTGCTCCGTTAAAATGTTTTAAAAAGTGTACCTAAACTGTGAGATTAAAGATAAAAAAGTGTATCCAATAACTCTAAGTATCTTATTATTCCTAACCTTTTTAGGCTAAACATTTCTTTACAAATGTTCGATACCTTAAAAGAGAAAAAAATACTACTGTTGAAACAAATTATTATTTTTTAGAAGAAATACACTTACAACTTTATTTTTCTTTCAATATTTAATTTATAACAATTATTATAGCTTACATTTTGTAGATAAGAAAAACTTGTAAATTCTTAAAACAAACATTAAACTTTTCTTCCCGTTACTACTTGACTTCTCCAGAGGCGTAAACGAGAGCGTCAAACGTGTGCTAATGTTAATAGAATGGTTCCGTAGTATTTTATTTTTATTAACTTTTTTGGTAACCAATCTTCTAGATTATTACTGTCATTATCTTGTATATAATGATATTACAAGTGTCTTTTGACAATTTTAATATTCTGTCAAAATGATGGCCACCTGTTACATCTTTTCAGGGAGTTTTTGTGATATCTCAGAATTCATGGTTCTTTGTATTAGAATATTTTCCATCCATATAACCAAACTATACTATACAATAACCAAACTATATTGTGTAAAAGGCCACCAGTATTATAAGATATAGAGAAAAGTAACAAAATTATGAATAAAATATCAAAGCCCCTAAATAACAGACTAAGATCTCGCCAAAAACTCCATCTTCTATTTCAATTTTTTTTTTCGAAATAATTACGCTATTGACCCAGAAAGGTCTTAACAGCTTCACCGGACTACCTTCTATTTTAATTTTCATCTGAGATAATGATGACTCTAGTTAGCATGTTCTAATACCAAATCATTAGATGTGGGTCGGAAGCCTTGTGATGAGACGAATATATTCAGTAAACAAAGCTTTTCTAATGCTTCCTAATACACCAGGTTGAACTCTCTTGCCATGTGCGTGTAGTTGTGTTTCGGCAAATTTTTGTACATTAAAAGTACCGTATGTTATACCATAGTGATATCCCATTAATTTTGACATTAATATCTTTAGCTACTATACATTATGTTCATGTCATACTAAAATACAACAAAGTAATCAGTCGAAAATTAATGAATGTAGATATATATAATACGTGCAGAGACACGTTTTTTTTATATCATAGAGGAGGCAAACTAAGATGAGGGTCACCTGTTGTTATGCGATCACCGCCGTTCGTAGACACTAGCAACCCCAGAGGAGCCGCAAGAGCGTTGCCAACCTGTGTTTGGGGGAATGGAGAGAAAGGGAAAGGGGAATGGACAGAAAGGGAAAGGGGAATGGAGGGGAGATAGGTCTCCGGCGCTCTCACTGACTGAACGAAAAGCAACAATGCAAACACTGTTACTTCATGTCGGTTTTCTGTGAGAGGGTGGTGCTACTCCGAACGAGCTGACCCATTCATGCTGAAACCAATAATACCTTCAGCGTGCCTCTACCACCTACCACGGATACACACGGATAATTACTAGTGTATTTGTTTAAGTATGTATAGGTTAATCTACTTGCAAAATGACATATTCTCCATCTTTTTTTGTACATTTATATTACTAAATCTCTTCCTATTTCTCTCACCGCTGTTTTAGTTGGCGTATAAATCTGAATAACCAACATCATGGTGACTGTGAAATTCTATACAAAGAGGTTAAGAAATGCCTGTAATATATTTTAATGAGTAATAGTTGCTTGGTGTATGCTCTTGTGGCTATGAAAGATAAGCAGGTCTTTAAAATTTTGAAAAATCAGTGTTTTAACGAGTCCTTTGATCCTATAGTCTTCATTATCATCTTTCATTGCTTGTAATCTGTCCTGAATAATAATAGGCCTTCTTTCGATAATTAAATATTAGCTTTAGCGATATTATTTAAATATGGTTTAACAATAACGATGTGGAACTCCAATAATGTAAAACTCGGCTAATTCCGCTTTTGTCAGCGTAAAAATTCGCTGGCGGCGGAGCTTCGTTAAATTTATTAAATACAAGCTAAATATCACGAACGGGAATGATAAAATTTATATTTTTTAACATTCTGGTGAATTTCATTCGTTGTTCGGGTCAGTGATTATTGTGGGCGGTGAGCCAGTGACGGCGTCAGTCATTATAAATTTGATTACTAGAGTGATTGAGCTTTCTTTTAAGAAGGCCGTGGTATGAAGGATGAGTATTTTTATTGCTTTCCTAGTTAGCTGTCACCTATAAGAATTTTGAAGTGAAAATCGTAAGAAATGCAATCTGAAACTAGTAAAAACAAAAAGGGAATAGCAAAATGTTTTTCACTAATGTCATAAAAAAAGGACAGTTGAAAGTTGTGTGTGGATATGAACCTATAAGTAATCAACAAATTAAAAGAAATATTGTTAGTGGAGGACATTACTCCGCTTTTGAATTATTAACACGTTCCGTGCCACGTATACCACCGGTGGTACACGTTACATTTCATCTTTATGCCACGTATACCACTGGTGGTACAAGTTAGATAAATCTTTAGGCCACGTGTACCACCGGTGGAACAAGTCAGACTTGATCTTTAGGCCACGTGTACCACCGGTGGTACACGTTAGATATGACCTTTAGGCCATGTGTTGTACCTCCCGTGGTATACGATTTGATAATTCTAGAAATCGAAATAATCACTTATGTCGTGTTATTTATGACGTTGCAATGTAATAATTTATGATGATATATCTATTTTTCCCAAAATATGAAATAGCCTGAAGGTCATGTCTGGCATAAATGGCTTGGCACGGAACATGTCCAAGCTCTACAAATGTTGGTTAGTGAAGTAGAATTTGCATTGGTAAATTCCGAGACGCGATATCTAGAAATGTTGGGTTTTCACTAAGATATAACGCTTAACTATCACCTCAGTTTTTTTTTTTTTCGAATTGACTACGCTATTGACCCAGCAAGGTCTTAACAGTTTCACCTGACTAACTATCACCTCAGCGTTTATAACTAACAAAGCTTTTGTTTAGTATTTTCGTATATAACATCTGTTATCCAATTAATATTAGATATATTACAGGTCTGTCTGTTACATCATTTCCACTGAAATATTTCATTTCAAATGAATACAATGATGTATCACGGGGTAATAAGATGTGATCCCTTGTAGTAGGTAGGTAGGTGAGTCCCGGTCGTCTGCCCGTTTCGGATGATGCTCGGGATCGAGAGTCATTTGTCAGTGTCAAATAAAATCACGCCTTATATTTTATTCATGCCTTTGGTTGAAGATTTGTTTCTGTTTGTATTAAATCCCTTCCATTGTCTATCAGCGGTCGTCTGTGCTTTAATTTTTATTAATGATAGCACCATATGTTATCTTTGTGTACTCTCTAACGATGTATACTAAGCATACAGTGAAAGCTCTCAAATGGCAAGATTTTTCACAACTTGACACTAATTGTTTTTATTTTAGTTTTTTTTTGGCAACCATTTTTCTAGTAGATTATTACTGCCAATGTCAGGTATGTAAAAATAATGCAAATTTCTTGCTATCGTTTCAATTTTCTAACAAGAAAGAGGGTGGCCCTCTTGTTAAAAAAAATCCAGGGAGTTAGTGTGGCAAGTCAAAGTCCCATGGTCCGTAGTAATATTTCTCATGCATCTGAATTGTACACAACAACTAAACTATTTTATGTAAAACGTCAATAATATTACAAAATGTACAGTGAAATAACACTTAAGATTGTTAATAAAATATAAAATGCACTCGATGGCATTCCAATATCCCGTAAAAACTCGACACTTATTTTTATTTTTTAGTTCAGTTTAACTCCTGGATAGTCCAAAACCATAAAGATTTAAGCTAAAACTAATGTAGATCTCACAAGTCATAGCTCAACAGAATGTTCATAGCATAAACTGAAAAGAATACCTACCTGATTTGCACAACTTTGAAAAATGACAAAATATGAGCTGTAAAAGCATAATATTTATGTAATACATATTTCAAATATTTTTTTCATTAGCACAACTTTTTTAATAAACTATGAAAGTTACAATTTACGATGTGGTGAAATAAAAAGGAAATTAAAAACTTGGCCCGGCATTTTGATACTTGAGTCTTCAAAAAACAACCGGCAGGTTAAATAATATTTATATAAATTATAATCTATGTGTTGTTATGGTATAATATGTATAGGCTATATTACTGTAATGTGTATAAATTTGAGCGACATCCATCCTGATAAACTATATTATTTATAGAATTAATAAGATCGCAGAAAATGAAATTGTTTATTATATTTTGTTATCCGGCCAGATACTGTATAGTAAAGCAATATCCAGCCGAACGTTGTTAACGAAAACTAAGATCTTTTTATGTAATAATCTGTTAGAAAAAATATTTCTAGAAAAATAATATTGGATGTTATAGTATGAAATTTCCTTAACGTACTGAAAAAATTGTAATGATCTATTTCATGGGATAAAATATATTTGTTTAATCAGAGTGTTTACGTTTTTTCCATAGTATTTTCTACATATCTAAAGTAACTACACTTTGCCTGATGGTAAGCACAGTATAATCCAAAAACCACGGTGACCATCGAAAGACAAGCCATCCCTCGCCGATCGCCGCTGTCATGCCGACCTACGTTATTGTCACTCTTCACGTTACGTTTAAAGGGCCCTATATTATAAGAAGGATGGAACACACTGACCGGGAGATTGTTCCACAGCTACACGGTGCAGTAAAGGTAAGGTGTTGTGAACTTTTTACCTCGTGTCGTTACCGTTACCGTGAAACTGAGACTTTAGATAGAAGTCATAAGAGTTGGACTTCATAAAATGGCTGAAGGCATATGCCGTCTCGTGGGACGACATTTTTTTTTATTGTAGCACGGCAAAATGACTGCACTATGCCTGATGGTAAGCACAGTGCAATCCAAAAATAATAGCGACCACCGATTGACACACTATCCATCGCCGGTCGCCATTATCATGCCGGCCTGCAAAAAGCTGGATATGCACAGGCTGATCCCGAAACGCGATCCGCAAAAGCTAATCACTTACGGGCTTTTTCGCCATATACCTGGTGGTTGCGACCCAGTCAGGCTGTAAAACCCTACCACCCCGCTTTCGCCATTGTCTCGTTCGTTATTCAGCAGGGTGCACCACGTGCAGGTGAGGTTGGCTTGGGTGTCTCAAGTCTTATGATGTTATTTGACACGCCCTACACCCCATTTCTTCTCCGTTCAAAAAATCATTCAAATTGCAGGATTGGTTGTAATGGTAGACTGTTACGCCTGAGTTTGGCGAGTATGATGGATGACAGGTAGCGTATAGCTGGAGATCGTATAGTATTAAAACTGTTTCTCAAATAGTGTTAAAGTCTTGCGTTATCATAGCGGCGCTTAATTTTCTACCGGATATCTGTCCATCCGACGTCACAGATCGTCGAATATCCGATGTTCAGTATCCGGCTAAATAACTGTCCCATTTTATCTCTAGTCTGTATTACTTTTCAAATCTAAATAGGGCGTTATAAGGGGCTGTTCAATTATTATTACATAAGAAGAAATTTTGTCATTTCTGACCGTCGCCTCCCGCTGCTCAACAAAAGTAAGCAATACTCTTAACCCTCCCCTTTTTTGTACCTTAATATTCATATAAATAGTTTTAAATCTGTTCTGGTTAAATATTGCTGACGTAATCACATTCCAGAATCCCCCATCCCCTATGTCATCAAAAATACGCAAACAAAGGCTCCCCCCCTCATTGTTTACGTAATATTTCAATTCGCTGGTCGTTTTGGCATGGAATACCCCTTATGTATCTACTTACATAGAATATATTATAGTTACAATTATTTTTAGCGGTTGTGCAAAGAGTGGTGTCATTTCCAGATATTACAATCGTCCATATATTAACTTAGCGTATAATAAAGCTGCATTTTGACAGCAAAACCTGCTTAATATGGTTCTTTTTTATGACATTGGGAAGCAAACAGACAGACGGCCCGTCTGATGTTGTTACCATCGCCTATGGCCAGCTGCAACACCAGGATCATTATTGAAGTGTTGCCAACTTTTAAGAGCCTGTTTCAATCACTTTTTGATGAACCCCATGTACATAACCCTGGTGTAACACTGTACCAGGTAATTCTTTGGACAACGCTAGCATGCGCATAATAAAACTTCTTGTGAACCTGACGGCTGTTCACTGACCACCATTTTGCTGGGCTTTAGGATATATGGATGAGCAACCAGCCAGTTGCGGGTGGTGCGAGTTTGGGACGGCGATGAGGGCACCATATCAAAACTTCTTCAACTTCAATTTTTAACTCGTAGTATCTGTAAAATAAAAGCGATTTAGTGTTATGCCTTATCTAGTAATATTGCAGATGTTCTTGCACTTACAATTAGTGGCAGCATTACTAAAATGTCTCTACAAAAAATCTCTGAAAGTATTATACAATATAAATGGATTCTTAGAGCGAACTCTTCTGTGGATAAAATGAGAGATTAAATAAAAAGGATTTCATCGTCGGGTGGCATGCACAGAGAACAGAATGGCTTTGTTATAACCGGATGTAAATACGTAATAAGCGGGCTTATCCGGCCGTATTTTTGTGTCTCATAAGTGAAGTATATTTTTGTCTCTTGAATAAGGGATAAGATTTTGCGAACATGTTCTTTGTTTCACATCTCGTTTGTAGATAATCCGATTTGTCTATAAATATAGTAACAGAATAGTTTAATAATATCAAAATATGACTAATTTGTATTGAAGACCTGGAACCGGTATTATAATACCGGCTAATAAGCATTTGTATCGGTTTAAAAAAAGTCTTTGTTTAGAAGAAATGTTTTAACATAATAGTTGGGTAATGTCAAAATACGAGTAATTTTTATTGAAAGTTTGGAACCGGTACTAATAATACCCCGTTTTTAAATATTTGAGTTTGAAAACGTCTTAATTTAGAAAAAACCTATAAAATACATTCTTAAGTGATATAAAACGGGTTTATATTAAACGAGACTGATTGAAACATTTCATCGGTTCTATAGTAGAAGTTTGTGAAATCGTAAACGGATTAAAACCAGTAACGATATGAAACTTTACCGGTTTTTAGAACTTAGTGTTTTGTGGATTTTTTGGTAGCGATGAATGGAGAAGTCATTTTAAAAGATATTTTGAATTATTATAACATTTTTACTAAAAACAAATCATTGTGACTGGTTTATTTTCATTTGTATCATACATAACATTCAGAAATGACATGTCTTCCTATAACAAGTCACGTACACAAGGAATGGTCTTAACAGAGAAGTGAACCTGTTCTAAATCCATCGAAATCATGTATCTTTAGTGATAAAAATTGTATTTCAATACGTCACGAGAATTACTTAAGCCTGATTAAGTGTAATTACGCTGTCTAAATCGTTGATAGCCTGGAACGTATTTGAAACGGTGCCGAGTGGCCGATAAATCCTAATTGATGGCCAACTACTGACTTGGTAGTTAGCAGTTAGCGTAACTACGAAGCCACAGTATCACGTGCGAATCCTATTTGTAATTAATTATCAATTGTCGTTAATGTTGTTTATATGCGGATAGATTGAAATATATCGTACATTCTTGATTATTTAATGTACGCCCACAAAGATCTTGAAAAGGTGACAAATTGGTCGTCCCATGCTTAAAAATTAGTAAAACCAGTAACAGTTTTTTAGGTAATAGTGTTAGGTTTTACAATAAAGTTCAAAAACATATTACAAATTTGCCAGACTGTAAGATTAAACGTCATATCAAGCGGTTTTTGGTGTGAAGAGATTATTATAGAGTGGATCAATATGTCAACGATGGTGATGTCTGGAATTGACTCCTGTCTGTGCATTCACCAAAATGTTGACGTGTAATTTCGTAAAAAAAACCAGATCGAGTTTCTTGCCGGTTTTTCTCGATGACTGAGTTGTTTTTCGAACCGGTGGTAGTTTTGACATTCATAAGTGCCTCATCAAGGTCTAAACTGAATAAACTATTTATGATATTGATTTTGAAAGTGCAAATAAATATGGAATACATGTATTGTGACAGTTCACCATAAGAGACTGTGGAGTACGAACGTGTATATATAAAGTAGCTGTGCTCGGGGCCCCGCATGTATTTATTAGGCAGTAATCCGTTTATGGTATTTTTGTTTCTAAAGGTAGTAATAAGTTTTTTATACTTTGTAGGTTTTAACAATTGGTCACAATCTCATCTAATGTTAAATGATGATGTGGCTTAGGATGGTAAACACATTAAACTTAAAGGGGGACTTGCTCTCAAATACTGCTACCGGAATATAATAGGCAAATTTGCGATACATTGTCAACTTGAAAGTTAAAAGGCTAGCCTCCCGGAATTAGAAAAAGGCCCTAGCACCATGCTATGGCTTCGTCACAGTATTTTTCCTTTACCGAAAGCTCCGACTCGGTTGCAAAGACTTAAATATACGTCCATCGACGCTGTTTCCGAAAACGCTATTAACTATGTTATTATCTCTTCAATTCATTGTAGTATATATTTCCATATATAAATTGTAAAACTATATTTTTAGCCACTCTTCGTTCTGTTGACACCTGACATGTCTCTATATGTCTGAGGACTGGTCTTTACCTGACCTGACCTGACATGGAGGAGGAGCTAGCCTATGTGACTTGACATATCGGAGGAGCTGGCCTGTGAAGGGCATGGCGAAGCGTGAATGTGGCTCATATTCGTGCGGAGCGTCGGCCCATCCGCTTGGATTACGATATATAGCTGAGTTCAGTAGTATGTTGCTAAATCGGCTGAAAGAAGTTAAAATGTTTTTATTATTTTTTTGATCGATTTAATTTATTCTGCTAAAAATGTATATCTAACTGCCGAGCGGCTTCTTAGCGACAAATGCAAAAGAATTGTAGACTTCTCCGTAACCATCGGTCTTGGATTTCATTTTACTTATTATCACATGCAATACCGACGTTTGATCATGCTAGGAAAAACTATTTTTGAAGTGAAAATTTTTTAGGCGCGTTGAGTTGTATCGTTTGACAACTAATGATTTTGCGTGAGGACAATTTAATGGAAATATGGAAAAACCAATTAGATCAAGATTTAATTCTTCAGTAGTCTAAAGGTTGCTCTCTTATTCATATTCAAAACTAACAAAGAATCGAAATAAGACAAGGTAGAAAAATATTATAAGCCGTTCGCACAAACGCGGACGTTCTGTTGAATGGATAGTTTTTTTTTCTGAAGTACTTAAAATTCATGGAATGGAAAGCAAAGAGCCGCGCTGTTGGTAACACTAATGGTCGTCGATCCTCGATTCCCCACCGTAAACGGTGCAGAAAGCCGTCGCGTGAATCACACACCGAGGCTCGCTTTTAGTAAAACGTATCCAACCGTGAAACCAATGGTTTTGACTTGACGGTTAGAGTTACGAGGTATGAGACCGGCCGATTCGCTTCTTAATAATTCTTGAAACAAATCTTTCTTACAACATTATGACATCCGCTATAGCTTTGTTCAATTCGGTATAGCAGTTAAAATAGAATTATAAGAATGGATTGTTAGAGCCATTTATAATACGGGAACTCTGTGAATCACGTAAGAGCAAGTTTCGGGTTTAAAGAAGTTTAATTTTCTCATAAAGAACATAGTTCACTTAATATGAATTAAAACATGAATTCTAATTTATAATATTTAACATCATCCAGAGTTACAGAAAAAACAAAAATTATTTACACGATATTTCTGTTCCTAGAATATTTATGAAAGAAAAACAAAAGATGTCACGCTATGAACAAAACAAGATAAAAACAAAACGTATAAAACTATATATGTCTTGAAACTTATTGTAATTTGAATAACGGCTCGAGATAAGTACGAGAAAATAGTAAGTAAGTGAGTACGCACAATTCACAATTCAATCTCTTACAGATGCAAGATATTATGCGATGTATAAATAATATCTAAAACACAGAAAACGAAATACTGGGCTTTTGTATTAAGTTTGTAAGAAGTCGCAGGCACAGTTAATGAATAATAAATGTCCAGTTTATTATTTATCTTGCTTGGAAGAGGCCAGTTCGTATTAAAGTGAAACGTGCAATGGACATCGTCGCTTAACTGTTCTCACGTCACAGTTTTATTATAAAATATTGCATGCAGGTGTAGTTAAAGAATCGCGAAGCAAAACGTGCCTCTTAGCTAAAGCTCTCGCCGTCTTAACGTAGTGACACTTTGTCACACCGTCGCGTAACCAAGCTTAGTTATCCTACGAATATTATAAAAAAGAGTTTATGATGACGTATGGATGTTTATTACTCTGTCACGCCAAATGTACTGAACAAATTTTGGTGAAACTTTACAATATTATACCATATCATAAAGTACGATTTGTACGTATTTTTTTAATTGTCCAAGATTTAAAAATTAACGTAAGGACCGTTAAAAATAATCCTGTCATCTTAGAACTATACCGACATAAAGCTTTAGAGTTACATAAAGAAAAGATTCTATAGAAAGTCCAGAATAACTGTCTCTCACGTGGAAGCCAGTATTGACCAGATAACCAGTAAGAATTTTAGGTTTTACGAATAAATTCCAAAGCATATTACAGATTTGCCGGAAGTGCCATATCAAGTGGGTTTTAGTATCAAAAGGCTATTAACATATAGAGTGGATCAATATGTGAACGATGGTGATGTCTAAAATTGACTACTCTCTGTGCCTCCACTCAAAGCCATTTTAACGTGTAATGAATTAAAAAGATGAACCCATTCGAGTTTCTTAGCGGTTGTTCTTGATGAGTGGGCTGTTTGTCCTAACTGGTGGTAGTTTTAATTTTCATAAGCACTTTATCAGGTCCTTAATATTTCCTATATTAAGTATTTTTGATATCGATAATTTTGATAAGTGTACTAAAAATTAATTTCAACTGTATACTATATAACGCGCAATGCACACTTTATAGACTTAAATTAATTGGTATCAACATCTTAGGATCTTTGTTATTTCTAGTATTTAAAGTAGCTAAACTTTGTACGCTTCAGTTTTAGAAAGCTATCAAAATTTATAATGACACAGACGCGGACGAATTCGCGGGCGATCGCTAGTACAACATAATTATATTTGTTTTTACCTCTCACATTAATCTATGTACTAATTCCAACCCTAGATAAATAAATATGATAGTGAGTGATTTTGTTTATTACACTTTTCCGCCTTAAATTGTCAATGAATCTATATTAAATTTAGTCAGGATTAGAGAAAAGTTTGTAGGGTTCTTTTTATCTAGAAAAAAATAGCTGTTCTCAATGGATATAGGTTAAGTTGACATTAACACAAGCGAAGGCGCGGGCAAAAGATAGTAATCTATAAACTCTTCATTCCGTGAGTTAAGTTCTTGCTACCTGGGTGATCTGCATTAACACCTTTGCAGTTTTAACAGTAACTAGCATGCTTATTAGAATTATACCATATTGGTTATGTAAATGGTATGATAAATTTCTATTTTGCTTATTTAATATTTATAGAAAAAACTAACAAGTGGGTCACCTTATACAAGTGATCATCACCGTCCATAGATACTTGCAACACCAGGGTAGTCGCAAGTGCGTTGCCAACCTGTGTTTGGAGGAGGGAGGAGGGAGGAAAGGGAGAGGAGAGTTGGATATCCGGCGCTCTCACTGACCGACTAAATGCAACAATGTATGCACTGTTACTTCACGTCAATGTTTCTCTGAGAGGATGGTACTAGCTAGGGCGAGGCGACCCTGAATGGGTCGTATAAACCGAACCGATATTAGCTTCAGCGTGGTTGTACCACATACAAACCTCTTTTGTACTTATTTCTTGATGACTGTTCATTATTTTGAAATTGATGTATTAAAGTACCCTATGTCTTTTTATGTATTCCTGCCAACGTGTACGCAACATTCCGTGATGATAGGTTGTATAATTAATGCGTAAGAGTGTAAAGAATAAAAGAAAATTAACCTACGTATTTATAATAGTCAGGATTTGTATTATCGTTGTGTAAACAAAGCACGGATATCTGATAACAGTATATAACACCTGGCTCCACTTAGAAATTATCATTTCGGATTCAACGCTATAAACGTAGAATCGATTTTGTATTAGACGGTGTCCGGACTAATTTCCCAGGCGGGTGAGAGATACGTATTTTATTTATTCAACAGGTGTCGGCTGTCGACTGCCGGGACAATCTGTTGACGTCGCCAGAATTACAATCAAGTGTTTACTAGCGGTTATAAACCTTGTTTTATTATATTATAGGTTTGACTTTGAAATGAAATCACGTCTACAATTCTGGCACGAGTTTGTAAATATCTATTGAAGAACAATTAAAGACTCTAATAGAGCCTACGGTATTTCTCTATTTTAGAGTTATTATTTCACAGCGCTGCGGTGTAAATAGCTGCCACTTCAAAGACATCGCATTCACACTCGCACCGGCAACGGCTCTTACAGTGAAAACCAGATTTTTCACTAAAGAAATTGTTAAAGTTTTCTCTTTAAATCGTTGTGAAAACGGTTACGAATGGAACACAACCGTGAATTTAATCTGACATGCTTTTGAAGGAACAATTGTTTAAAAATAATAAAATGATAATAATGCATTTCACTCCAAATGTTTTTCTCCTTCTTGCATGAGCATATTTTCCTTTTCCACGATCCCTTGTCAGATGTCATCTCAGTATTGACACCTTTTATTCACATCATCTTTTACACAGTCCACCTTTTTCGGCTTTCCTTTACTCCCATATCTATGCACATTCATACTCACGACTTGTCTAGTTACATGAGTTTCATCTCATCTCATAATATGCTCGTATCATGCAAACCTATTACACCTCAACGTTTCTGCCACTGGTGCTAATTTTGAACTCTCAGGGACATATTGATTCTTAGTCTGATCCACTTTGGTTACACCACACATTCATCTTAACATTCGCATCTCTATCACATGTAACCTTTCCACATCCGTCTCTTTTGTGGCCCAATATTCTCGTCTTTTAATATTTTAATACAAATGTGTCTGTCCTGGGAAATTGGATTTACAAAAGTCCTTATACTATTAGAATTAGGCATGCCAATTAATGTAACTATAATATGATATATAGCAGCAAAATTGTAGACATATCACTGTTATTTCACAGGTCATCAAAAGCTATATTTATTATCACAATATGGCCGGATTACATTGTGCTTACTACATGTGTATGTATACAATTAACACACATGCAAAAAAATCCCGCACAAATTAAAAACACTAATTGATAGTTATACAAAGCAAAATAATCTTATATATCACATAAAAAATAGCAGCTATGCAACATAGATTACATATCTTAGACAACTATAAGACACACAAAACAAAGCTTTGTTCACTAACCTATAAATCTGATCCATGTCTTTGTGTGTCTACCAGTAGAAAAAATCATACTACGCATGACTCGACATCGCGAATCTTTGATTAGAAAGGAGAAAATATGCTACACAGCCTTTCGTTTAACCGCGACGTGTTCTGTGTTCGGGAATTTGGATGTTTTATTCTCGTGCTTGCGACTTATTTTGAAGGGTATTGTCGACATTATTTTTTTGTCGATTTGATATCATATAGAGTGAATGATACAATGAAATTAACGAGATTTATTCCTTATTTATTTATTATTGGTATTAAACTTATGTTATTGTAACTTTTAGTATATTACATAATCAACAATTGTTTTTTCTTCTAACATAACATCAAAACGCTTGGAACAAAACAGGGTATATGTTTTAGACGAAACGCCTCGACTATAAATCATTTTAATAAAGGTCTTTCGACAAAATTCGAAATAGTTAACGAGTACTAATACTCAACCACATTCTAACCTAATGTTAAATGGCAATGCGGTCTACGATGTTCTTTAGAGCAGCTGTCGGAACACCTCTATAGGTGCTTGGTAGCAGATTTTCAATTTAAGGGCTGCGGTTAGCCAGATAACCTTAAAAATATCCTTACCAACATGCTACAGTTTCATCGAGATTTTTTACTTTACCTAGAGATCCGATCAATTCCCAAGGATAACACTGAGCAATTATCGCTTTACAATATTATGAGCTTATTTTATATTAAAATTCAGTTATGTTTACTGCAGTGATTTCAAACACTAATAGATTCGGAGTTGTGATTCTTTTTTTAGAAATTTAATAATATACCATGACAATAAAGTGAGCACAAAATATTATCATTTCTATTTAAGTAAGCGAAAAATGTCGCAGCCCTCGAAATAATGCACACAATCATTTGATACTGTATGTCAAACAAAATCAACCGAGTCGAGGGTACTCTCATTATCCTGATACGACATTTGAATGTTCTTTCTTTTACCCAATTTAGTTTAGATTTATAATAGGATTTTTTTGTTCATTTAAATTATATTTAATATTACACTGACACGTATATTTCATATATTGTCCACGATCTTTGAATTCGTGTATTCATCTAGTATTACTTTGTGACTTATAAAAGAACGAAAATTGCAAACATTTAAGATATTTTTGGATAATTCAAGAATATTCTTTAGACATCTCGATAAATTAATTTTATAAAAGTAGAAGAAATTTATATGTAGACCTCAGCGCTTTGTAAAGTGTGTACAGACATAGTGTAATTATGTGATAGCGTGTTTTTTTTCAATTAAGTACAAATAATTTTCTTTCCATGCAAACAACTTTTATTATATTTACTGTTGTAATATTATTGAGAGTTTATTAAAGTCGTCGAAAGTTCAAAATTCTTGTAGGTCAAAAACAATAGTTTTTATTTGTGAAATTTCCTGTCTGTAGAATTCTTAGTCAAACAATAATCGCATCAAATAACCCTAATTATTCTAAAAAATACTAATGAGATTTCTAGTGTACTTATTTATGAGTTGTTTTGCTATATATTACTTCGAGAATATATGAACAATAACTATGATTGTGTCGTTACATTTAAAAATCAACTGAATCCAAGTTTAATACTTCATGTAACATGTTTATTTACTTTGAGATTAACACTTTTTATACACCGAGAACGAAGTTCAAATATTGCTATTAAAAAGGTTTTTATGATCTTCATATTTAACACGTACAAAGTTTGAATATCTTGAAAAATAACGTAAAATATTAAGAACGGTTAAAATTTGATTTAGCTCATTCTGAAATGTATCGACGCAAATAGTATGCATGACTTACAAATATAATAATTACTATATATATATTTATATCTCCCTAATTGTGAGATGTCGATAGTTCCAGAATCTGTTCCGAATACCGCGTTTTTGTTTGAAAGATATAAAGGAATTCTTGTAGAACATTTAGAATTCCTTTGTTGGGAGTTGCACAAGATTAATGGTCTATGTTTTAAATCGTTCATTTAGCTATAACAGTTGTTCCAGAATAAATAATATTTTCTGAGGACTAGAATAGGACCCCGGATGCGTACGCTTATTTTAAGTTGTAATTATTGCGACTTGTAATTAAAATATAAGTACTATTCTATGATTTCTAAAATAATTACTGATTATATGCTGAAATTTCATTATTAAAAAAAATATATTACAATATAATTAAATAAAAGTATCTGGACAACCGAGCCTAGCGGTTCTTTAAAAACATTTTAAATTAAAATAAACTGTTCGGTTTGCCTCACAAAATTAGCATTTCTAATAAAAAAATATATAGATATATATAAAAAACATATCTCTATAGCTTGTCACTCGAATTCGAATTGGGGTTAGAGGGATTTTCGAAGAAGCCGATTTCCATCTGAGCTATTTTAGTTTTGACAGCGGTGGCGAAATTTACCTTTATACTCTAGTTATATTTTTTTATTGCCTGAAAACTTAGATAAAAGAAGTTTTTTATTAATGAAATCTAGCTAGATCGATTTATCGTCCTCGAAACCACCTATACACTAAGTTTCACGGAAATCGCTGACGCTGTTTCCGAGATCCTGAATATATAGAAATATACAAGAATTGCTCGTTTAAAGGTATTGGATATAGATTAACGGGCATATCAATGTACCTTGCAGTGATCGTAGTAATATCGATACTGCAATCACTGAGTGATGGAAAACCCAAGTACAGTTGTCGGCAACTGCAAATACACTGGTTGATTTCGAAAACGCGACATACAATAGATGGACGAAATATTTAAGGCGATAGAATAAAAGCATCACATTATGAACGTAACTTTTATATTTTGTAAAAACAAATACGGAACATTTAAATCTATAATACATATGTTTTTACATACAGTGATTGCAGTATCAACATCACTACGATTAGTAGTTCCGTGAAGCTGTAAAGGTCATGCAAGGCCAATAACGTAGTCAGTCGAAAAAAAAAATCACTACAATCACTTTAAGGTACAGTGATATGCCCGTTAATTTAGATTTCTTAGTTCAGTGTTATTGACCCGCATTAACTTGACTGACTGGTTGAAACTTGAAACATTTCGCGGTCCGTTTACGCACGGCACCTAAACTGTAAGCTTAGTTTCTCATAGTTACTCTAGTACGTTAAATCTCCATAATCTTAAAGAGTTCGAGTGTTTCTGAGTCTTACGATGTAATCTATAGAGCGTACTCAGCTTTACCTTATCCTTAGCTCAGTTTATACTTTGCTGAGTAGTTATTGAGCGCAATCTTAGTTTTCAAATTTATAGACCAGTTACGCAAATTTCGAGCTCAGATTAGTTTCAACATCACATCGAATATGGTAAATGTCTTTAATTGTAAGAAATTTATTCAATTATGCATATTAAAAGAATATCTAATTAACCAAAGAAACAAATTATCCCATAGTGAATTAAGTATATAAGAATAGTAATCAAAGATTAGTCCAATAATCATAAAGAATACTGAAAATTTAATAAGAATACAGATGCCACTTTTATATTACTATGTTATTCTTTTTTTATTGGAATCAAGGGCAAGTTTTTGTAAGTTGTCGAATTTGAACTCTTGGCAAAAGCTCAGCACAATCTAAGTAATTGCTAAGCTTGCGACTATGAGCTTTAATTGTGGAATTAAGGATTTTTTTGTAATACAGGATTCAGGGTAAATATGAATATATTAAGATACTGAAGGGACTAGATTAAAGCAATCTGGTGTCTGAGCACACATCTGCGTAAAGTAATTAAAATCAACTCGCGCTTGATGCGTAAACAGCTCATCTCCATTGTCAATGAAAATCGTGTCGTGTAATATTGTATCTAATATTGTACGAATATTTGTTGTACTTTGAAAATGTGGAATGGCCTCCCGGCCAGTGTGTTTCCTTTCTCATAGGACATGGGGTCCTTCAAACGAGGCGTGAAAAAGCATTTTTGCAGATCGGCATGATAGCGATGACTACTGTTGCTGTTTAACGCTGACAGTCACCGTTATTTATAGTCTGCTCTGTACTTTCCATCAGGTACTGTGCAGTCATTTTACCGAACCAGTTTAAAAAGAAAATTGTACGAGATTTATAATGCTGAAATTTTGTGTTTGAAAAGGTAAAGTAATCGCATCCAACCGATAAATCGTGATGGTTTCAGGATACTCTGAGTAATAAAAAAGCAATACAATTTACGATGTAGTACTTCATTCGAGCTGTAGCAAATACAATGCGTACATTACTTTAGATTGCTTCATCATCTGTTGAAGTCTATCGACGTGGAATCAGATTACCACAAAACTGAATGTCGATATAATACTGGTGTTTCAATGCTTGATGAGTACCCGCCGCAAGATTGCTGCTGTCGGTTGCGTTTCACCACTACCGTAAATTTTGACCATATGTTATAACTAACCATATTCTAAATATATAAAAATCCTTTGTTATGATGTTTGTCCATGATAAACTTCGAAACTACTGAACCGATCTTCATGAAAATTGATACTTTTGTCTAATTTGAGAGATAGGATAATTTATATTTGATTAATGGATTCAAACTTTATAATTAAAAATTAAATTATTGTCAATGTTGATTCCTATTAATTAATGGCCCTTTAAAATATAGTTTATTGACAGACAACTGTAGGATCGACTGTTATGGATATCTCATAAATGGTGTTACGTTTCAATAGTGATTTTTTTTTGTCAACTCCAGTTTATTTAATGGTGCCGTGTTCTGTTAATCTATTTTTAATTCAATATGTAATAACTGAGCCATAATAACGTCTGGCCGTATCAGTTAGTATCACGTTTATTCTGCCAATATTTATATGATTGTCATTTATTTTCAAAAATATTGTTTTACCTTTCTTTCATTTCTAATTTAGCCTTTGTCTCGTTCTTAAAGCGGTAATCTAAGATGTTTTCCCAGTTTGGTAATATAAGTAATCTTATGCGAGTAGTGAATATATGATATATGTCACCGCTGTTGATAATTGTATATCGCAAACATACGAGATAGGTTCCAGTTTTACTTTTTGAAACGAAGTTTCTAAATGCGGCTCGCGGTGGGAGTTCACTAATGGAAACCGTCACGTAAGGAAAAAGTGTTATTTTGCTCTTCCATACGACTTTCTTTAATTCTCTGTTAATTATATGATTGTGTAGGTGTGTAGTGTGAATATCGAAATTCAAACAACAAGCATCATGTATTGTTGTGCTGTCTCAATACTAAATTTGGGGAGATTTCATTAAAACTTATTTGATTTTATTTTAAATGATATTTGAGTTTTTTTCATTACTTATGTTTAACGTTTTTTAGGTAACTTATAATTCACTATCTTATACTCGGAATTTAATAAAATAACATCTTTCCTAAAATTGTAAAATGAAATTTTTTGTCTTGATTCCTTGCTTACACTTAAGAAATGATGTCAAAAAATACAATTTAAACGGACGGAAAGAAAGCCGCATGAATAAGGTCATAGTGCTTTTTCCTTACATAACGAAAACTTATAAATATAAACTATCTGAATCTATTTTTTTAATGGCATTCGGAGTTAATGAAAAAGTGTTCTAAAATTAATTCCTGACAGTTCCTCATAATCACTAACGTTTTTTTTAAATCTTCGAAAACAACAGCACAATGGAAACATGAAGACGGTGGCTCCAACCCTCGAAGGTGTTCGGGTGTTAGTTAAAATCGAATTACATTTTCTGTAAATGTTCGCTTACGTTAGGCTTATATGAGCGGTTTGTGTTTCGTGGCCCGAATTTCGAGCGTTCAAATTGGGAAGTTTATTTTATGATATATTACTCCGGGATATAATTTGAAGGGTAGTGTGATCAATCACACAAACCCACAGTCTTGTTTAATGCTATTTCTCAGATGACGTAGACTTTGAATTAGTTTTTGTATCGAAGATGGTGTCTCTTTTTCTATATACCCAGTAAGATAATATTTATTTCATAGATCTTGGTAATATATAAAAATCCAGTGTCATGATGTTTGTCCATGATGAATTCCGAGATTACTCAACCGATTTCATGAAAGTTGCAATCTATGTATAATTTCATCCAACTTGGGAGACAGGATATCTAATTTATACTTCGATTAATGCCCTAAATATTTTTTAATTACAAATAAATGATTATGAATGTTGTAGGTGGCGCTTTAAGTAAGTTTGTTAACAGATAACTGTAGGATCGATTTTTATAGGTATGTCATAGATGGCGTTACGAAAATACTTTCATCATCTATATATTAATACGTGAAGCAACATCTTTGTACCCCTTTTTAACCTATTTTCCGTCAACGGGTGAACTTGAAATTTAGCATAGTTAAAGTTTATATGGCGGAGAAGTGCAGAAAGCTGTTTATGTTACATAAAATACGTTAGAAGTACATTAAATTAATTAAAATATGCACTACTCCCACTACTACTCGAATTTTACACAACATATATACACATGTAAATAAAAAAGACATTTTGACAGGCGTCAATAATTACGAACTTCAAAAAAAGTTGTGAAGGAGGTTGCTATGCTCGACTATATGTATTTTTTTTAACTCTTACGTTATAATTACCATTTTTCATCCTACATGCAACAATGATATTATAAAATATATATATTATTGTAATGTTTATTATTTTTTAAGGTGAACTCACTTCAAATGATAAATTAATAAAAAAATGAGCCAAATAATCCCTTATAATCAAAATAAGAATTTTGTTCATAAAAGTAATCCATGACTTAGACCTCCGCGGTTGCAATGTTGCAATTCAGCCTCATGTAGCAACAAAAAAGAATTTATTTTCAAAAGCTAATGGTGGTATTAAAAACATCTTTGTCTTGGATTCATCATTTGATTGTATTGTGCATCCACTACTTTTCCAAATGATGATACTGGGTGTATCACTATTTCTCATAATGAACAGACTACATTTAATTCAATATCACCCAGAAATACCACCCACCCAATGTGTCGTGTAAAATTAATTGAAAACCATGGGTCATGGTCATGGTGTCATGGATTGCGATAAGTTCCTTTATTTTCGTAAAGTTATATTTACTTAGAGCTTTACCACCTGGTTTTTGTTTTAAATTTACAATTAATTTCAATTTTCATTTACACAGATTTTTTAAATGTTTATATTATTCAAGATCATTCAAATGGCAAATAACTGAGTAAACATGATGAAAACCTTCGAGTATAGAAGATTGTATATAAGATTATACCCTTTGACAAAAGAACCCTAATAAAGTTCAAACTTTAAAAAATCAATTAACTATGGTCGAATGTCCACCACTGGGCGCCCACTAGTAATTTTAATACGACATGTAATAACTGAGCCACAGCAATGCGTAATCGGCTTAGATAGTGTAGCTATGTAATTAATTTGAAACGAACAAGCGGGTGCGGCGGGCGTTGTCCCACCCTTTTAATAAAAAAAAACCTTGACAAATTATATACCCAAAACCTTCTTCATGAATCATTTTATCTATTAGTGAAAACCGCATGAAAATCCGTTCAGTAGCTTTTGAGTTTGTAGTGAATAGACAGACCAACATACGAGGCAGAGTATGTTATATATAATATGTAGTGTTATTAATATTACACAGTAACACACTACGCATACACGTAGAACAAATAGACGCCGCGCCGTAACCAAATTTCAGTGATCACCAATTCAGTACATTCTAGTGTCGATAAAGGACAGTAGATAAAGCTTGCTCGGTCGAGTGAACTAAAATATTATTTTAAGCACATTTAAAGCCCATCTGATATTCCGTTTCAATCGTCACGAGCATACCGCTTTTGTCCAGGCGATGTTCTTCTAAAGAGGGTTGCACAATATCCCGAAAGTCGTGCGGTTTTCATTTCACTTATCTACTGTCATTAATAAGTCAATCTAATTGTAACTTCAGTACTTTAATATAGGGTTATTTGATAAAGAGTAATGTATGCGTGAGATAATTCTAGCGATCTAAGTCATATATTTGGTTTTTACCTATGAAATTGCCGTTTTGTATGAAAAAAATTAAACGATTTTTTTTTTCATGTATTTTTTAATTGTATTAATCGAAGTAATCACCCATGCAATCAATGCATCTTTGCCCACGTAGTGGCAGTTTATTGATGTCCTTCTTAAAGAAATCAGCTGAACGGGAGGCAACAAATTCTTCAAATGTATTTCGTACTGGCTCTCGGGTATTTAATTTTTTTCCCGCCAAGGAGTTATCCAAATTCTGCAAAAAGTAGTAGTCTGTAGGCGCATGGTCTGGTGAGTAGGGCGGATGACGGAGAACTTTCAACCTCAGTTCTTGCGACTTGGAGACCGTCTGCTGTGCAGTATGAGGTCGCGCGTTGGCGTGCAGGAGCAGCGGAGACGAGCGATTGACCAATACTGGTTGGAGATGTGCTACCTTCTCCACCGAAATCAGTCTTAGTTTTGTTCTTGTGTTTTCGTAGGACGACTACGTTGTTCTAAAGTATAACCTAACATGTTTAATAAATAGCATTAGGCTCATTAGCCCAATTGTAAAATTTATATTAGGATTGACGCAAGGCCAAGCCAAGTCTCATCTTGGTCTTGCATCTCGGCAACACCACCGGGCGTTCAAAGACGAAACTATTGAACACTTGGAAAAGTGTGGATGGCAGTAGATATAGGCTTGTTTGTCAATACCTGGTGATTAGATGACATTAAAAAAACTTGGGATGTGGAAATCAGTTCATAATCAGGTTTTTAAATACTTAACGCTATACCTAGAGGAGACTGCCTCTCAAGTGCATTTGCTGGAACATAACAAAAGCGAGAGAAAGGAGAGAGCAAAATATATTCGCTAGTTAGTGAGTGATAACAAGACGCTTACTCGTGAAACATCCGAAGTTCAGATGACAGAAGAACGTTTAAAATTGATAACGAGAGAACTGAAAATCGCATGATGTAAGAAAACATAGTGGTGTGCAATATATGATCGGATTGAATTAAAAAAAATATCCACATTCTTTAAACGCGCGTGAAAAGACAAGTATGTAAGCCCTGTTATATAATTCGGGCCAAATCATCGTTTTGACCGAACAAAAAGCTGACACTGTTGAATATTCCGATGGCATTATCAAGGGAAATTTACGGTGGTATACCGTCATTGTTAACTAGAGGAGAATGCTCCTCGGAGACCATTTGATACTAACAAAAAATGAGATTATTATGTCGATATTGACTATTAATATTTTCTTTTACAAATTTTAATACTATATTATTATAGTGTTGTGTTGTTATACTCACTACAGGGCCATAGTCCTCTTTCCGATTTAAATTAGTAGATGTACGCGAATTCCAAAATTTTCGTCGGTACTTGTATTTGTTGGTACGGGATTCGAAAACGAAGCTAAGTAAAGCGTACAGAACAATAAATTAATTACTGTGTGAATGACAATAATTAAATTTCAGAATTTGTTTATTGATTTTTTTTTACTTTATTTTTGGCAATCAATCTTTCAGATTATTACTGCCATTGTCACGTAGTTGATAATATTACAAGCTTCGTGCGATCACTTCATTATTAAGTGTCGTATGCAATATTCTAACAAGATGGTGGATCTCTTGTTAGAACCTTCCAGGGAATTTTTGTGGCATCTCAGAATTTCATGCTCCGTAGTATTTTTCCATTCACTTCACTTACGCACAATAAACTAACTATATTACGTAAAACACCACCAAATTTACAATATATAGAGTTATATAACACAAGATTAAGAATAAAATATAAAATTCACTACATGAAAGACTAAAATCCCGCTAAAAACTCTGTTTATTGAAATTATTGACATTAGTGTGGTTTTCATATCTACTGGCATTCGGAGGAATAATTATATACATTTTTATACAAGCTATTAATCAATCAAAGATATGATGTGCTGCTAAACAAGGAATACTACATGTACACAGACCCCTATACTACGCGTTGCTAGTATGACGCGACCCATACAAGTGTAATACCGCCGGTTACGTTGACGTAGCCTGTCATGACGCGAAATTAAAAATTTATTTCCTCTCAAAAATACCGCTCAACGTGTCTTGACTGCTGTACTTTATTGCTGAAAAAGCTATTATTAATTCATTTATTATTTCACTCATGTTTGCTAATCCTAAGATATCGAATAATTAATGTACGGAATACGAAATTATATAGAAATCCGATATTAGATTTCCGGAGTTCGGTGTTTCTGTATTTGAAAATAAATTGGCGAGCAGAACAAAACACGTATCGGGACAATGGGGTAAGGTACTAAAGTGCACGTGTCGTCGATATTGCTATTCCATCGCTACGCTGCGACGCGAAGCGCGCTGCCTCCTTTAGGGTTGACACAATTTGAATACTCGTATATCCATATAAAATTAAAAAATTAACTTCTTGAAAAATTAAGTCGAAACAGATTGTCTTACTTCGTCATTCCATAGTAAGGAAGGTCGGCAACAGGAGGTAATTTTAAATGTACCGTTGCTAAAACAATATTCTAACGCCATCAAATTATTTTTTTTTTCTAAATGACTACGCTATTGACCCAGCAAGGTTTTAACAGCTTCACCGGACTATTAAGGCGAGCGCTTCAGGCACTCAGCCGACTTTATTTTGGCAACCAGCTCAAGGGTGCACAGCACACCTCGGCTTGGCTGTTGCCTGTTGCATGCAAAATCGCGACCTATCTTAGCTAACCTAGCTAACTATTCATAGATGTATGAGTTGTTGAAACGTATATGTGTACCAAGCATACACGCCTCAACAACTCCTCCATATATTTATTATCGGAAAATTGAGAGTTTTTCAGTTCGATAAGGGGAAAAAAAGTAAACCCTTCCACTTTCATGTGGAAGCATGTGTAAGCAGGCGTGCACGAGTGTGTCACAGTATCGCGCAAGCAACGCACTCAAGGGCTCCCTACCGAGGGATCGAACCTAGGCAGGCTCTCTTTCCCACTGGGCACTATGGGCACGTGCCCAGGGCCCCGCGATCGAATGGGGCCCCCTAGTTCCTGCCCGATTACAAAGTGATAACCGATATTTAGGTATTACCGTAAAACATTAATTTTGAAAAATCTGATGATAATGACTTACTACAATACCTACTTGCTTATTAGCTTTAGCTTGCTGCATGCACATAGCTATACCTTGTACAACATAGCTTGAACTTTTTGACAGATGGGTCAGTGATGGGAAACAGAAAATATTTATTGGTGTAAAAAATATGTTGGCTAAATATGTGGCTGTATGTATGTTTTAAACTATTCAAAATAAATTAATTCATTCATCAAT
>JACEII010000053.1:203193-253000 GCA_014332785.1 Antheraea mylitta | reverse complement strand
ATCCTAATGTGCCCAGGGCCTCAAATAGTTTAAAGACGGCCCTGAACCTAGGCTTGAGTCGCTACCGTGGGAGGGCTAATTGGGTCTAACGCCTTCAAATATTACTCTATCTGCATACGTATTTAAGACCAGTTTGAATTATTTCATTTTTTTTTATCATACACTTATTTGCCTCAGTGACTATGTAATGTATGTAATATGTTCTTTATACAAATAAGTAAAGATACAAAAAAGTGTAGCCAGTCATAAGTACTGCCAAGAGAAGTGAAAACTGAAAGCAATGAAATAGATATGTTCTCTTTTGAATTTTCATATGAATTTTAATGTGAATAACAATATTTGAATTCCAGAATTTGTTTTGTTTAATCAAGGAAAACTGTACTATATTTGACAGGTTAAACGAACGAGCGAAGCCGTGAGCGAAAGCCAATAATAGTACATCATTACGATACCTATATATCGAACTTTACAAACATTTACTATATATCAACTTTTTTCGAAACTTATGTAATTAGTAGGTACATAAATAAACCAGGTAACGTACCTAGGTAAGTTTAATTTAACAATTAATGTGGATGTAGTTATATTTTACTGTTAGGCATGCTGGTACTTTAATGAATATTTAATTACGATGATGTTCAGATCTTGTTTAATTAAAGGGGGTCACCGGGCTCCTACCTAATAGCGACACAGACTAAGTACACTCCAGTTGCCTCCCTCTCATCAGCCGGACCTGTGCAATGAGGTTTTGTATTTCAGTTTCATTTAATATAACGAATAATAATTATTTTCAGATAAATAAATTCAATTGTATAGATGGGCTTTATTTTACTACTCTTCTTTTCATGATGAATTTAATTAAATTTGGTTGAAATTTACCATGTATATATAAGCTCAAAACGTGTCTGTCTCTATTATATGTATATATATCTGTTATCTTTTGCATTATTTTACGGTCTAAGCTAACGTGTTTAATAAATAGCAATAGGTTAAGCTTGAGTTGCAAGACTCTTCTTGCAAGTACAAGACCAGATGTATTGATCAAATATTATTGTGAAGACTAAGTCTCGTTTTGATTTTGCATTTGGGCAACACTATTAAGATCCGCTATGTTTATAAATTGTAAAACAGTTCTTAGGCTATAGTCATTGTAGTGTTTCTCTTTCTTATGTTAAGTAGGTCGTAGGTCGTTTGGACACAATCTCACCTGTTGGTAGGTGACAA
Organism: Antheraea mylitta; assembly: GCA_014332785.1. Classification (NCBI taxonomy): domain Eukaryota; kingdom Metazoa; phylum Arthropoda; class Insecta; order Lepidoptera; family Saturniidae; genus Antheraea; species Antheraea mylitta. The sequence continues at coordinate 251,776 of JACEII010000053.1, read as the reverse complement.
TGAGGCCGATGATTCATCGCACTTACCCGCTAAATGCCTAGTCACTCTACTCTTGAAAACTCCCAAGGTATAAGATGGCGGAAAGAGACACCAGGAATGAATTCCACTCCTTAGTCGTACGTATAACAAATGGATGCAAATCGCTCCGTACGAATTATGGGAATATCAGCCACATAAAAGAGGAAACCCTCACGGCGTCTAGTAATCCTCTGATGGAATGGGAACGGTGAAATTATAATATGTTATTCCTGTGCACAGCCACCAAAATGTAACCTATATAACACTTTTGGGGTGTAAGGGGTGTCGAGTAACATCTTAAGACTTGAGACACCCAAGCCAACCTCACCTGCACGTGGTGCACTCTGCTGAATGACGAACGAGGTAATGACGTAAGCGGGGTGGTAGGGTTTTACAGCCTGACTGGGTCGCAACCACCATGCATATGGCGAAAAAGTCCGTCATAGTGACTCGCTTCTGCGCGTCGCGTTTCGGGATCAGTCTGTGCATATCCACTACCGGGTGACTTTCGTCATTATGGCTGGCATGACAGCGGCGACCGGCGATGGATAATCTGTCTCTTGCCGATGTTTTTGGATTGTAATATGCTTAACATCAGGCATAGTGCAGTCACTATGTCGTGCTTCGATAAAAAAGAAAAAACTGAGAGACGAGTCACTTTTCATCAATGCTGTAAATTGGACATTCTTGTCTTCCACAGCGCTTCATCAGCGACTAGCCGACGAGCACGACGCTCAATAGAGTCAAGAGCTGATATTCGGCTGATCCATCCTATAGGCGACAGCACTATTTCACGCATGAACGTAGGTAATTAAGCTTGGTGCATTGTACCAACGTACAGTGGAGTTTAAGCCCTTTGGCTGTCGTACCCTTGTCAACGTCGTACTTTGAATTATATTAGAAAGAAATTCAACACTATAGTGATTTATGACAAGAGAATTGAATATAATAAAATTTTGCACAACCCTAGTACTGACGCGGGTGAAATACCGTCGGAGAAGGTAAAAAACGGAGCTCCCTAATTGGTCGGAGGTAATTCTTTAACACTAACCCAGTTTTACGTTTCCGAGTGAATTTTCAAATATCTGATCCGTTTTTTAAAATACAACGAGTTACGACTCTGTTTTTTTTTTGCACAATTTTTATTACATCTTAGTTTTCTTTGTAAAGGATTTGTTTTTCATAATTTTGTGCTATAGCTTTACGAAATGAGTGTCGAATACATTTTACTGTACGTGATTACTAATTGACGCCAGCATTATTTTATTTTTCCTAAGTTGTACATACACACATATATATATATATATATATATCTAATGGCACTCGGAGTAATAGTTATTTACATTTTTATAAAGTCTATTAATAAGTCAAAAGTATTATGAGCTGCAAAATATCAATATTATATGTACATAGGCCTCTGCACTATTTGTCGCTAGACTGATGTAGCGCACACGCACAATATGGCCGGTCATGATTACGTAGTATGTCATGGTCTGACGCTGTTAAGACCTTGCTAGGTCAATAGCGTAGTCATTTCGAAAAAAAAAGTAAATGGATGTCATGCCAAAAATACCGCTTAGCGCGCCTGAAAAAGCTATCACTTCTGAAACAATATGCACAAACAAAGTCGTGAGAATTCGCAAGTAAATAGTAAAAAAGTCTATTTCTTTGGAGTCAAAGTGAGTGTGCGCTTGTGTATTACCATATAACTAAGCAACATCTATTTGGGGAATACGAGAAACGGCGGCATGTGTGTTAGGAAACTTACTTAATTCAAACATAAAGGCACAAAGTAGCACTCTGTATCTAATCTAAAATTGCTTTACTTTAGTGTTTCAGAAGCCGACAACAACGATGTAATGCAAACTAACTTAATATCCTTTGCGTAAATACATCTTTCTAACTTATTTACTCCTTACTGTTTTGCGAATTCATTGATCATCTAAAATGATGTACACAGGAATCTAGGCTCAAGGGTGCACGGCACACCTCGGCTTGGGCTGCTGCCCAACACGTGCAATTCGCGACCTATCTGAGCTGACCTAAGCTAACTATTCATACATATATGAGTTATTGGAGCATATATGTGTACCAAGCATACACACCTCAACAACCCTTATATATATATATATATATAAGTCGGAGGAAGCTAGAAATCGAGTCGATTATTGTTTGCATACATGATATTGTCTACATTGTGGCAATGAAGTGTGGTATCACTTATTAATGTCCACCAAAACAAAGAAAATTTCTGATCAACTAACAACGTGATTTATTAATATTTTTTAACAATAACAAAACGAAATGGTCACAACTAATATAAAATACGAGGGTGCGCGGTGATGTCTAAAAGCATACTAGTGGGAGCGTTGAAGGCGCGCGATGCGCGTGACTCGCCTCCCGCGCCTCAGCTGACGACCATATTGCTTTATAAGATGCGGCTTACATGTAGCTTTATTATTTAATTATTTTATATATTATTTGTATTATATATATTTTTATTTGACTGCAGGAGGCGGCCACAATATTCTAAATCCTTAATTTAATTTTATTTGATTTGTTACGTTTTACTATAATTTAAAAACCCTAATATTAAATAAATGTTAAGAATACTATATTTCACGAAACAACCAGTCAGAATAGAGCACGTGCCTCGTGCGGGGTCGAAGAGATTTTTACTGTAATAGGCGGACAGTTTTATTACTTTCAAAATACCTAATTTTTATTGTATTTCATATGTTACATGTTTCTATAGTTTAAAACCTTAATAATGTGTTAAAAATAAATAATATTGTAATTTACGTAGCGACCAATCAGAGCAGAGCCAGCGCCTCGAGCGGGGTCGAGGCGCCATCTTTACTTTAGAAGGACGGACAGTGTTGGTGACACATTCGTTTGATAGATAGCAACGGGTCGAGGTGGATCGTTGTTGAGATTGAGAGATTATATTCGGCGGTTAAAGTAAGATCGGTGCCCTGAACTCGCTGCTCGGTCGTAGTTGTTAATCTTTCCAACGGTATTATTGTCATCCAATGAAATATTGTGAAATATAAATAAAAACAATGTGAAACCATGATAATTGTGTTTTGTGCTCGCATTTTACCCGAATGACGCCCACTAAACCCGTAACCACTAATGACGATGTCAACGAGAATAACGTTCTCCCCGACATATATATATATATATCTCGTATTCGATAAGGGAAGCAGACAAAACCCTTTCACCTTCATGTGTAAGCGTGTACGCGTGCACGTGCGTTGGGGTGATATGTGTAATGTTGTTGCAGTGATGTAAGATTTTGTGTCACGGTATCGCGCGTGCAGCGCACTCAAGGGTTCCACGCCGAACGAGCGGACCTAGGCTCGAGCCGCTGCCGAGGGAGGCCTAATCTGGTACTGCACTATGCCTAATATATGTAAGCATAGCACAATCAAAAAACAACGGCGACCACCAAGAGATCATCCTTAGTCGCTGTCATGCCGGCCGGTATAGATGACCGTTACGCTTAAAGGAGCCGATATTATAGGAAGGCGGGAACACACTGGTTTTTCTTTAAATTCTTTTTATATTCATTCCCAAAAATTTCAAAAGGCAGGATGGAAATTTCTGGGAGACTATAAACCTAAGATTAGAGCATATTATGTGTAAATATTTTGTCTGTTACAGGATCGCATCAGCTTGCTGCGTCGCATATGTGAAGATTTAAATGTACTAATGACTATACTATGTCTCTCTTAAATTGTCATGTTGTCGCCCAGCAATCAAAACTGCAACTTCACTGGTAGAGAGGAGCATTATATCGTCCACGGTGCTCATCTTTAGGTAATTTGTTGACTTGAATAAAGACATTGTAGTCTGGTATATCAGAAACCATGATAGATTTAAAAGATAGTAAATAACTTTTATATAAATGCAACATGCCTTTCAAAGACTTGACTACAGAGCTATCTAATGATGCTCTTGTAATTTTTATATTACATCGAACAGCTGTCTGATTTTTTAGATCAGAAATTAAATCTGTAAAAAAATTTGATTATCAGATCAATATGATACAGAGAATGCATCAAGGTAGTAACATCGTCCCTGGCCTTCAATGTTGGTATAAAACCGTTTCAAGGAGGTCTTATGGAAGGTGTTATTACACAGAGGAATTATAGATATGTTTGAATTCTGTATGTTTTTGGTGACTTCTCTATGTTATGGATTTTGAAGAATTTTGAAGAGTTTAGTTTTACCTTACCAATATATACTCTTAAACTCATCTTTCCATTTCAGAGTTGATCAGTATGGACAGACTATAAGAGAGCTAGAGTGAGCTTTAGCCCAAAGTTACTATTCGATGCGGGCGAGGTCGCGGCCAGAAGCTAGTGAAATATAGAGGTAAACCGTATACTATATATATTTTAAAAAGAGTACAGAAAAGGACGTTTCTTAAATTATGTTGTTACTAGAGTATACTTAGATATATTACTATACGTATATATAAGCAAATTATGTATTCGTCCTCTTTCTTATTTTAAATAAATCGATTATCGGTTCGAATTTTAGTATGTAAGTTGTAGAAAAAAATAGCTCAAAAAATTGTATTACCTTCGAAATTCTATTATAATTGAAACACTCTAAAATCTTCCCCTAATCTAGCTATTTTGAAAAAGCCACGAATCATCCCAGTCCGTTAGTGGTATCCGCCGCAAACTATGAACCCGTACCTAACGTTGCGCGTTATAAAAGACGTCCGCGACACATTTTTACCGACCCTCCTGATTCAATCACGTCAGCGAACGATCAGTACCAGCCTGTCCCTCGAAACAGAGCGTGTTCACGCCCACACCCGCGTAACCACAGATCACGCCGCCGTGGTCTGGGGGTTAATTTCGCTCCCGCACACCAGATTAGGCCTCTCACGGCAGCGGCTCAAGCCTAGGTTCGATCCCTCGATAGGGAGCCCTTGAGTGCGTTGCTTGCGCGATACGGTGACACACAAATATACATCACCGCTACAACACTACACGATCACCCCCACACACGTGCACGCCTACACGCTTACACATGAAAGTGGAAGGGTTTACTTTTTTTCCCTTATCGAACTGAAAAACTCTCAATTTTCCGATAATAAATATATGGAAGAGTTGTTGAGGCGTGTATGCTTGGTACACATATACGCTTCAACAACTCATACATATATGAATAGTTAGCTAGGCTAGCTAAGATAGGTCGCGATTTTGCATGCAACAGGCAACAGCCAAGCCGAGGTGTGCCGTGCACCTTTGAGCTGGTTGCCATAATAAATCGGCTGAGTGCCTTAAGCGCTCGCCTTAGTAGTCCGGTGAAGCTGTTAAGACCTTGATGGGTCAATAGCGTAGTCATTTCGAGAAAAAAAAAAGTTCCATTAATCTATTTTAAATTCATTGAAAATGTAGTTATAAGGTGTAGGGTTCAGGTTACTTTTAGGGGGACGTACTGAAAGTTTAGAAAACTGCATTAAAGTAAGAAGTAGGTACTAAGTTAACAAATGTCTACAGATCCACGCTGCTGTGGAATCGACTCACATAAAATAAAATATCTTAAGTATCCACTTAACTATTTATACAGCGAAAGCGGCGATATAACTTGAAAACTTTAAGGACACTGATACACTTGCGTTGAATTGAGGTCGATAAATCGCGTGATATTTTTTATTTTTTGGACAGAGTTCCGTAACGCGTTCCGTGATGGTTTTGGTATATTTTCTATAGTTGATTTCATGTTAAAATTATTTTGTTTTATCTAATAATTTTCTGTTAAGTAATGTATCCTAGAATTTATTATAAATAAAGAAGATATAAAAAAACCAAGCAATTATAAGGACTGCTGACAGAAGTACATCAAAACAATGGAATAATTGTGTTCGGTATTGAATTTTTCAATTAATTAAATTTCATAATTTTTTAAATTGAAATTATTAGTTCGATTTTCACATCTATTGGCACTTCGTACGATAATTATATAAATTTTTGTACAGCTTTATTTATCAACCATACGATGAGTTGTCCGATCTCAATAATATGCATGCCGTTGTTGCAAGTTGGGTCATATCTAGCAAAAATGTTGAATTGTACATTTTACTAAAATTTAATAGCATGTACTGATGTTGACTCTATTGGTAACCTAATTAAATAAATAAATAATCTCGCTAATCCGACTCGAGCCGCGTAAGCCTAATACAGCCGGTCACGCTAGTAGCATCGCTAATAAGAAACCATAAGTTTATCTCCTGTCAAAAAACTCCAGTCGATTTTCCTGCCTGTGTATGAGGCGCCTTATTATTTTACTTATAAGTATTAAGTAACATTGTTGTGCCTCAATAAACAGTATCTTTACGAAGCTCGTCCTCGGTACTGATCTAATAACAGTTTACGACGCACCTATAATAATATTTAGACAATGTATTATGATGGAGTTAGGAAACGATTACATTGAAACAACTTCTGTGTATAAAACAATAAATTGGGATATAAAATTCAGTCACAATCTTAAAGTGCTCTCTTGCAGCGCACATGAGTTGCGAGAAGCGTGAATGTAGTGTTAATTAAGATGGGATAGGATGTGACAATTATATTCAAATGGATTGCAATAGTGCAATTTTCTTTTGATTAAATCCAATCCAAATAAATCACCATATTGTAATAATAATCTTTTATATACATAAAATAATTAGAAGTCGTTGTGGTCTTGTAATTCGACCGGAAGAATATTAATCCGGTTTCCGCTGGTACGAACCCCGGCATGTACCAACGATTTTTTTCGGAATTCGCATACATTTAATAATTTAAAATGGTAACACTATCGATTGACAGTGAAGGAAATCATCGTGCTATAGTACTACTGTTTGTGAGAGTACATAAAATTGTGTATTTCTCAGTGTTTGAAATCGCTAATAGGTCGTGGGTTGGCGCGGGTGATTATGCCTAGACTTGCCTTCAGGAAGAGACCTATAGCCCTGCAATGGGTTTCATCAGGCTCATGATGATCATGATGTATAAAGTGATGGAGTTCTGCATATCTGCGCGAATAACTGAAATGTACTGCAAAGATGTCATTTTTTTTGTTTTATTTCTTAGACACTAATCTCTCTCTCTGTCTTAATCTAGAAAATTATATCATAGTAGCTTCATTTAATATATAGCTATTAAAGTTTCAAGTAATTACAACTTTCATAAATACTGTGCGTGGTTTGTGTTTTCTTTCCTTCTAGAAGTAGGGCAAGCGGTGTACGTGCATATAATATATTATTAATATAATAAGACGCAGATGAATTCGCAGACACATCTCAATAATTATCATATTTTAAAAACCAGGTTAGAACTCCTTCGTAGGTGAATTTTTCAAAAATCCTTATTTACATTCTATTAACTTGTTTGAACTTGTTACAAGGTTAGTAGAAAAATTTAAAGTCCACTACTTGCCATTCCAAGATCACGCCATAAACTGTTTTAGAGACTTGTTTCTGTTGGCATTATTTTTTCATATTCTAAACAACCTATAATTAAGAACTATAATAAAAGATTACATACTGTTACTAATTGACCCGACCACGCGTTGCTGTTGAATTAAAATTGAAAAAGAAATCTAGAATTAACACTTAACGCCATCTATGAGATATCTATAATAGTCTATTCTGTAGTTTTCCGTCAACAAACTAATTTAAAGCACCATCTGGTTGAGACTGATGAACCTTACAATTAATAACGATAATAAACATTACCAATCATTTCATTTATTAATTTAAAAATTGAGGTGATCAATCGAGATCTAAATTAACCTATCTTTGAAAATCAATTGAGTAGTTACTGAGTTTATCGTGAATTTCTACACATTTGTAGGTAATTCTTTGTTCTGTACATAGTGATTTCAAATCAGTTACATCAAATGTATGAGATCTCGCACCCCTTAAAATTGAAGTTCAGACTCTTTCGTGTCTCGAAAGATTTATTAGTACAAATCAAACCCAAGTTCAGACACAACCTTACCCTATTTATCCGAGCTTAGCAAAGTCACATCGCTTTTAGATCACATCACGTATTTTTCTTCCACAAATTAAACAAGAATCGATTTTATCTAACAACGGCCGGATAATTTATCTAATAAATCTTGCGGACGTCGCGATACTAAACGGCCGAATGAAACCGGATTTTCGGCAACGTAACCGGTTTCGGCCGGTCCGATACGGATTTATCCGGATTAACCGGGTCGCAGCCGCGAGCTTGGCACGTTCGGTTGGCAACCCGCTAATCTCGCCGGATTACTGGTTACAGTTAGTTAGGTTCACTTTTAGCCCTTTTAAAAGGACTATACTTCGTGTAGAAATATACAGTGTACTTTTTTATGTACCTAAATCTGGTTTTCATGCCTACAATCATGTAGTATTTCATATTTTAGGTATAGTAGAAAAACAGCGTTTGTCATCAAGACACACGATAGAAGTGAAACTTTTATATTACAGATAAACATTGTAATTAAAATGATACAATAATAATACAACAACACGCGATGCTTCTAAGTGGTCACTCATGCAAGTACTGACCGCGCCTGATGTTGCTTAACTTCGGTGATCTGACGAGCACCAGTGTTCTCCACACTCTGCCCAACACAGTGTTTATCATGACTATGTTTTGTCGCACAAAAAAAGTTGCCGATCAGATTATCAGAACCTTTCCATAAGAAGTGTTTTTAATAAAAGCTGTCAAGGATAAGCATGATATTTCTTTTTCATTCGCCATTTTTACACACAGTTAAGCCGTGCCTGTAACGTGAGTTAGTTAAATCGGGGTAAATGACCCACCGCGGCGTAGGGCAGAGCTATTATCTAAATGGGTAACTTAATGGTCCAGTATTACTTTATGTAGGTTGCTTAAAGGACCCGTGCGCATCGTTTGTGACTAAGAAGATATGAAATATGCTTTGATTTTTTTTTTACACTAGCTGTGTCCGCGACTTCGTCCGCGTATAACCTGATATACAAATCGTGACCAATAATGTCATCTGAATGTATTTTTTTTATTTCATATAGGAAGCAAACCAACATGCGGGTCATCTGTTGTTAAGCAATCACCGCCGTCCATAGACACTAGCAACCCCAGAGGAGTCGCAAGTGCGTTACCAGCCTGTGTTTGAGGGAATGTAAAGATAGGGAGAGGGGAAAGGAGAGGAGAGGGGAGGGGAGATGGGTATTAATTCTAATTACTATTTACTTTTCTATCGTACTTAATTCACTTCGTCATTAAAATTACAATAACTTTTGATATATTGAACCAATTTTAATGAAAGAAAGTTATTTTACATGACCACAGTACTTTAACATCGATGCGTGTTTAAACAAATAGTCATACACATTGGTATTGGTAGGTGGTAGAGTCACGCTGAAGCTATTACTGGTTTCAGTATATGGGTCGGCTCGTCCGGTGTAGTACCACCCTCTCACAGACAACCGACGTGAAGTAACAGTGCTTGCATTGTTGCGTTTCGTTCGGTCAGTGAGAGCGCCAGACGCCAACCTCCTCTCGCCCTCTTCCCTTTCCCTTCCCCTCCGACACAGGCTGGCAACGCACTTGCGACTCCTCTGATGTTGCTAGTGTCTATGGATGGTGGTAGTGATCACTTAACATAAGGTGATCCACGTATTCGTTTGCCTCCTATGATATAAAAAAAAAAACAATTCACCGATTACCCGGATATAAAGTTCAAAAAACACTTCAAGCGGGTTCTAATGTCTAAAAAATTTAAGGGTGGAACAATATGTGAACGATGCTGACGTTTGGAAATAACGCCTCTCTCTTTGCATCGACTCAAAACAAGTATAATTATCTATCTTTGTAAAAATATATGTCATGAAAAGATAAAGCAGATCGAGTTTCTTGTCAGTACTTCTCGATGACTGAGTTGTTCACCTAACTGGTAGTAGCATAGACGATTATAAGCATCTTTTGGGGGCTTAAATTGAATAAAATATTTCTGGTTTGATTTTTAACGATGTAACCTTAATTAAAAGTAGTAAATACTTTTAACCACTCTCCGTAATATTAATAGACCTATCGAGGGTAGATAACATTGGTCGATGTTATGTTTTAATGTCGGGTAGTTATACTGTGAACAGCCCATACAAGGGGTGACGCTTGATGTGTTAAAATATTCTTTCGGTGGCCTCCTTATTGTGCAGTAGCTCCGTCCGAACTCTTGTCGGTTATCTAAAAAGTGATTCATTGTTAGAATTGATTTTTAACTTATGTTTTTAAATAATCAATTATTGTTTTTGTCTTTCAAATTGTAAATTCTGCTAACAATACACATTAAAGTGAAAGGCGAAATTCCTATATTTGACTTACCGAATGTAGTAGTGATTTATGTTAGCATATAGATAAAAAACCTGTTACTGTTTAGTCTTTTATTTAATAGTTTTAAAATCAAATTAGTATATAAACTATATATATTTACCAGTCTTGCTGTATGCATCTGAGAGCTAGGCTATAAAAGAGACGGATGAGAGAAAACCACATGTGGTAGAGATACGGATGTTAAGGTGAATGTGTGGTGTGACTAGAATGAATAAGATTAGGAATGAGTATATCAGAGGAGATTACAAAACCATCAGTGATAGAGACGTTGAGGAGTAATAGGTTAGCATGGTATGGGCATGTCATGAAGATAGATGAAAACCATGTAACTAGAAAAGTGTTGAGTATGATAGTGGACGAATATAAGAGTAGAGAAAGACCGAATAAGGTAGAGATGGAGTGTGTGAAAAATGATATGTGTGTTAAAGGTGTGTATACTGAGATGACATCTGACAAGAGAAAATGGAAGAAGATAACATGTTGTGCAGATCCTACTTAGGTGGGATAAGGGTAAGAAGATGACGATAATCATGATATTTGCGGGTATAAAGTTTATACATAACGTTGCGTGTAGTGTCATAAATATCCATCCCCTTAATAGCTGTTAAAATAGAAAATAACTACAAATAAGTAGCTACGCTCTAACGTTCGGGCGGTTTAGCACGTCTCTTTAACAAGTTCCAAACTTTAATAAAATTTAACAACCTACAATGGCTTACGTGACATAGTGTTTAGTCGTTTATCGAGCAAAATATTCGCGAAGAAGCTTCACTAACTAAATTGAAAAATATATTCTTAAATTAATCTATACCCCTATACTAATATTATAGAGGTAAAGTTTGTTTTTTTTTTTTCTCGAACTGACTACGCTATTGACCTGGCAAGGTCTTTACAGCTTCACCGAACTACTAAGGCGAGCGCTTAAGGCACTCAGCCGATTTTATTTTTGGTAACCAGTTCAAGGGTTCTCGGCACACCTCGGCTTGGCCGTTACCTCGAAAAAACCTGATCTGACCTAGCTAAACTATGCTAAGCTATACATGTATCCATTTTTGGATCATACAATTAAAATTGCTTGATACAAAAACACAACATGTGAATCGAAAGGAGGTAAACTAAATCTACTCGATTCAGTTCGATAAGGGAAAAAAATTTACCAAAAACAACCCTTCCACAGATGTGTAAGGTGCATGTCTGATTAACTGTGTATGTGTGAAATCGATGTATTGGTGTGTTGAACTGTATCGCGATAGTAAAATCTTTGCGACCACCCGAGTGGCCTCGAACAAAGACCCTACCAGGAAACCACGAACAAATAGTGTACGGGAACAGAAACGATAGCTCTCTGCCTATGACGCATGGGATAGGGATTCGTGATGTGGCCGGCCACAGTTAAAAATAGAAATTTTAAAGAGATCGAATTTACAATTTCAACGAGGGGCGCTGAGGCCGGGATTTAAAAATAGAACTAAATGACGACATCGTTTATCGATTTTAGGAGAAGATAGACATAAACACGCGAGTTTATTCTATCTTATATTAAAACATTAATATTATTTCGCGACTGCGGCACGCGCGAGCCGTTGAATCGTTAGCGCTATGGCGGGAAACTTCGCGGAGGACTGCTCGCAGCGGACGCTCGTCTTCAAGCGCGTGGGTGAAATAACCGAACTTCTTTTCTGTGAGAAAAGAAGTCAGTCGGCGGTGATCATCGGTGGTGGGGACTTTCACTTTGATACCGTTAACAGTGTTGACGGCAGAAGTGAAGAAAATTGTCCGCGAGTGTAAACTCGCGGAAATCGCGACCCAAGACGCCTTGTCTTGAATCATAACGGGCGGAGGTGGGCGAGGCTTCTTATTCGAAGCACGGGCGGCGTGGCTAGACACCGAGGCGGTGTTAGCCTTTCGACCGAGTTCCGACTGCACGGAACCGGTCGGAGACGCGGGACGGGAAGAACCGGCTTTCCGGCCGTGTGACACGGTAATAAAACCGTCATTGGAGGACTTGACTGCCGGTATGGACGGATCAACGTCCATATCGGAGTCTGGGAGTGAGCGAGACAGAGAATCTACGCTTTCGTCAATCGGAAGTGACGAAAAAGAATTCGCTACTGCGACATTAACGGAGGGCTTGGAGGAGGGCTGCGCGGTCGGATGCTTCTCCTTCCGCGGCTTCTTGGCCTTGGGCTTCCTGTCAGAGACAGGGGTGCGTGAGCGGCTAGACTCACTATCGGATTCAACCTCCCGAGAGGGACCCGAAGAGATAGGAATTCCAAGTTCATGACAGGTCTTGGACATAGCACTTAAAAGGCTATGATAATCATCTGGCTTGGTTTTATAGAGGTTTGCCATCCATGGCAAAAAGGAATTCGGATCTTGCAACCTATGAAAAGTATCGGCTAACTGTTGCCTGGAACGTATTTCTTCATCAGAGAGGGCCATACCGGGGCCTGAGGAGGGGTGCGGGGCGGGAAAAGACATTTGAAACCTCCCTGCCAGAGGGGCAGGGGGGCGCGTCTATTTGAATTTAACGGACTCCAGAGTCCGGGCCAAAAGGAGACTGTGGGCAAAGTGCAATGCCTCACAGGGGATCTACAGTGCCTAGGGGGATGTCCTAACACTTCTTTCTTCGGCTGCACGACGACACGGAGCTCGAACCACGGAGCGTAGCACGGAGTGCTGAATTCTCTGGAACGCGAACCGGCGACACGCAGCACCCGGAGAACACGCAGAACGCACTGAAAAGTGCGATTAGAATTGCACCGAAAAGTGCAGTTTGCTGCGTTCTGAAAAGAACGCCTTACGATTGAGCCCTCTGAACGTCACAAAGAAACGTGAGAGTAACGAGCGTACCGAAATACCTAAAAATTTCGACGTGAAACACGGTCGCGTAACCGCGTCGCGAACACTTACGAAAAATCGGAAACGTAACACGAATAAAAATTCACGTCGAAATACGATATGAGCGCACGCGTCCGACCCCTACGGCTGCACGAATCGGACTCCATTCGTAAAGTTTGTAAGTTCGTGGCGTTGTAGGGGGTATTCTCGGAAAATACTGGTTCGATTCGATAAATTATATCAGTGTTATGTAGCTCATTTATCGAGGAAGGTTATAGTTAGAGATTCCCAAAGTATGCGCCGCGGCGCCCTTGTGTGCCGTATAAAGAAAAAGGGGTGTCGTGAGGCATTACTTTAAACTTTCTCTAGCAGCGTATTTCTTGGCGAGTACAACAAAAACCATAAAATTTCCAGCACATGTTGATCTACACTTTGGATATTTTGACATTTGTGCCTGTCTATCCTATTATCATTGTACGTATTTCTATTGCTTGTATATCGACCAGACTGTTAGGTTGAGATGCCGCGGCCAAATACTAAGCTTGAAGGTGCGCCGCAGTCTGAAAAAGTTTGGGAACCCCTGTTATATGTCAACACGCTAAAACCAATAGGAGCGGAATGTTTCAAAAGCGGGACATCTTTCCTTTCGAGTGGTTACGCTGCGTGTTAGCGTTAATCCAAAATAATTATTCCATGCGGACAAAGTCGCGGGCAGAAACTAGTCTATTATATGATTATTTCAAAATATTTATTGGTAATAATGAAATGAGTTCTAATATCTTTTAGTACAAAATACATTTGGTAAAGCTCTTAAATTTGGTAATTTCAAGAATAACAATCGTTATTAGATATGTTATTTATAAGCATGCTGTATAATTAATTTTTTACGACATTGATAATATTGACAATAGATAGCGAAATTTCCACTTTGCAATATACTGAAACTAAAGTATTTTGTTAAAGATTCAATGAACTGTATGTAATTGTTGTATTTAAAATTAATAATTTTGGAGTTTACTCTGGATACAAGGTACACAGATGTGAAGTAAAATCGAGTGTGAATCAAAAGTGAAATAGTTTTTTTTTTTTTACGTTATTTTTGGCAATCAATCATTCAGATTATTACTGCCATTGTCACGTAGTCAATAATATTACAAGCATCGTGCAATCACTTCAATAATAAGCGTCGTGTCAGTCAATATTCTAACAAGATGGTGGATCCCTTGTTAGAACCTTCCAGGGAGTTTTTGTGGCATCTCAGAATTTCATGCTCCGTGGTATTATTTTCCATTCACTTCACTTATGCACAATAAACTAACTATATTACGCAAAACACCACCAAATTTACAAAATATAAAGTCTAATAACACAAGATTATGAATAAAATATAAAATCCACTACATGATAGACTGAGATCCCGCCAAAAACTCCCCAAATTCTTCTTTTTCTTGTTTTGAGTCTATGTTGTTTTGGCTCTGCCAAAAGTGAAATAGTTATGTTGTCTCTTCGCGTAAGACAGTCGCGAATCATATACTCAACTCGTGTATATAAATTCAAGTATATAATAATTTCACATAAGCAATATATATCACATGATAAATTTAAAATATTGTAGCAAAATATAAACAAATTAGATATGTTATATAGATTGCATAAAAAATATTTATTTATTTATGTATTTATAGTGTTAGGGTAGACAGAATGAGCGAGAAACTTTATATATACACATATATATATATATATTGCTTACTACATCCCAGCCGAACACCTATGCATAGTTATATAAAAAAATTACGCTGCGTACATAACGCAACGTTCGTGTGTCATATCGAAACTTCAGCATGATCACGTCATTGCCCCCACAATATTGTAGATTTTAGCCGGTGGCGTCTTAACTTCGGGACTTTTATTATAACATTATTGGTTGAGACTTCGAGTAACCACATTCGAGTCCGGGCGGAATAGTCGTGGGCTTTTAGGCGCTAATGGACGCGTTTATGTCCCACGATTATTGCTCGCTTTTATTTTGCCCTGAAACTGCATTTGTAGTCTTGTTTCTTGTTGTTAACTTGTTTTTTTTACTACATTTAATATTTTTGGTCATACATCTGTAAAAAAATATCAAATAAAAATCTATGTTCATAGGAAAGATGCTAAAACAGCTCGGTTTCAAATTGTCAACTGTTTGATGAGATTAGATAGAGGTCGAAGACTAAAACTTATATATTCTTTGTAATGAGTTTTGTTTGTTTAAATTTATTGAGAATGATAACTAACTATATTACTGGGTTCTTGAAATGGATAGTGGAAAAGTTTTTAAAATACCAGTAATATACACACATCAAAAAAGTCTAAGCAACATGCGTGATATTATAAAATTTACCATTTATATTAATTAATTTCTAAGTATTTACTCAAACAAAGTGCGTAGGTAAGTAAACTTTTTTGTTATTGACGACATACTGGCTGGTTGTAAAAAAAATTTGATTATGTTTTGTTTTTTCATAAAATTCAAATGACTGCGAATTTGTTTGAATTTAAGTGTGTTTTAATTGCTACGTTTAGTCTTGATTTTATAATTTTACCAACCATTTAAATAAAGTTAGCGACAAAATTGAATTGTTGGATATTCTTTACGTCATGAAGCGACGTCATTTGATGGCAGATGAAATGCAAAGAGTTGTAGTAGGATGTTGCAAGCGGGAAGTAATCAATCTCAGGTATCTCGACATTTTGGCATTCATAGAAGTGTTATTTGTCGTCTTTGACAGCGCTACAATAATACAGGAGAACCCGCTGAACAGCATCCAGGCCGTAAAAGGAGTACAACCACTCGGCAAGACCGGTACATACAACTGACTGCAAGACGCCAGCCGATGTTAACCGCTCGAGAGATAAGTTTGAGGCTACAAATTTCAAGTGGTGTTGAAGTAAGTCCTCAAACCGTGCGAAATCGACTGCATGAGTACGGCCTACGAGCTCGACGCCCAATCAGGTGCCCACCGATACGTCACGGGAATCGCGCTCGTCGATATGAATGGTGTAGAGAACGCATAACATGGACCCAGGAACAATTGGATAAAATTATGTTTTCCGATGAGTCGCGATTCGGGTTTAAGCCTGATACAAGAAGGGTGCGAGTGTATCGTCGGTCCGGAAATACTGACCTCAGGTGCATTCAGGAAGTTCATCCATACAGCGGCTCAACAGTTATGTTATTTTATTTTATTTATTTATTTATTATAACTATTACAACACAGCTCTTATAATTCTACAATTATATTTAATAACAACTATAATTAATAGAACCTAAAGTATTATAGTGTTCGTCAATCACTTTGACCGCTCTGAATATAGCCCAAGTTCGGGGTAACGCATAAATAAATCAGCATTTTTTATAGACACATGTAATATAATACGGTTTGATATATCTCTGAGCATCCATAGATACGTGGCGGTCAAAAAGTTTGGCGAAAAATATACATTATGTCTTAATAATAGGTAGTGAAATAATTATTACAGAGACCTTTTCAAAAATTCCATATAAATATATCATTACATTAATGAAAGAGTTGTAGAGCTAGGTATTTTTATATTATTTGTTTTGTAGTACCTGTACTAGGCCTAGCCTATATCACAGGTACTACCACTTTCTATTTTCATACTACTGCACTGTAATGTGATGTAGTGTTATGTTATTATTTCGTTATTGCAAATAGATTTTCTGTCTGATCGTACGTTAACGTCAGAAGCCACTGTGTAAGGTATGATTTCAAATTATATTTAGGCTTACATGTTAAGTCAAAAAGTCTATTAATTCGGTTATACAAATAAGGACCTAAATAGTACTGAAATTTTCTAAATTGTGTTATGGTGTGGAACATCATAAACATTATTTTTTTCTCAAGCTAGTATTGGGATTGGTATTATAGGGTTTGGCATGTTGACGCATTATAATTTCTCTATTAAAAAGTTGTCTGACCGTCAGAACGCGACATTCAGTGTACAATTCTGTTGTGGAAAACCTATAGGGCTTGAAAGAGATTACCTTTAATAAAGCTCTTTGTGATCTTTCTAGACGGAGCATTAGAGTTTTACGCGCCCCTCCCCAGGCCGTGATACAGTATGTTAAGAGAGATTGGGCTAATGCATAGTAGATGGACCATATTAATACAGCGTCACAAACATGTCGTAGGATTTTAAATACATAAATCAATTTTCTAATTCTTCCACATAGTGCATTAATTTGATGTGTCCATGTAAGTGTCTCATCAAGTATTATACCTAGATATTTAATACTCCTAACACGTTCTAGATTCCCGCAGTGGCAAGTATGGTTAGATGAGATATTCGTAATATTGCAGCAGTGTGCCTTAAAGGTAATTTCGTGGTCATGCGGTATTTGGGCGTGATTTATAGCAAAAGTTAAATATTTGGTTTTTGATGTGTTTAGTGTAAGAATGTTACACCTGAGCCAATTTGAAACAATTGCTAGACCTTGCTCAGCATGGTTCTTAGTCTCTTCCCAGTTTTTTCCATAAAAAATTAATGCAGTATCATCTGCGTAGGAGAATATTCTGCAATTGGTTAATGTGAGGTTGCATAGTTCATCTATATACTAATATATAAAGCTGAAGAGTTTGTTTGTTTGTTTGTTTGTTTGGTTGAACGCTATGATCTCAAGAACTACAGATCCGATTTAAAAGTTTCTTTTAGTGTTAGATAGCTCATTTATCGAGGATGGCTATAGGCTACATATCATCACGTTAAAACCAAAAGGAGCTGAGCACTAATGAAAAATGTCTCAAAATCGGGCTACTTTGGAAGCTTCCGCTGCGTGTTAATGTCAGTATTATACGCGTTGCCATGGTAACGCGATAACATTCTACCAAAAATATTTTCATGGTTTATTTTGTATTCCTATTCAAAAAGTTTAGTCTACGTTAGTTTTGTTTTCGATTTTTAATTATAGGTGTTACGTTTATATCGCAAACATTTCTTAAGTTTATTTTGTGTTGTTATTCAGAAAGTTTAGTAGTAATAATATTCGTCCAATAAGACAGTCGAAGGAATTAATCCATACTGCCATTTCTGAAGTTGTCAATATAGTTAGTTTTCTTCTATGTCCAAGTTAATGTAAAGGTATAAGCGCCGAATCCTCTACATAATATAACGTAATTTTTTATCTTCTTAATCTTCAAGACCATAGAATTAATGCTTCGTGGTTTTATTTTTCATTCATTTCACTTATGCAAAATAAACGAACGATATAATACGCAACCAATTTCTACACGATATAGAATCATGTAACACAATATTACGAAAAAAATATAAAATTCACTACATGACATACTGAAATCCCGCCAAACACTCTTAAAATCTCTATTCTACATTAGTTTTGTTGCCAATTTTTTATTTGTGATATATTACGTATTATAAAAGTAAAGTGAGTGTAATTTATATTAAAATAAATTATTTTTGGTGAATACAATCTGTGATGTTACAAACATGAAATTTTTTTTTAACTCTGTCGATATGTCTGTTTTTTTTTTTTTATTTGTTCCGGGTAATCTCCGAAACTTTCCTTTTTTCTTCTTAGAAATGACTACGCTTAACAGCTTCACCGGACTACAAGTAATATTTGAACGGGAATTCTACAGGCAAATAAGTAACTAATAAGCTGTTTTATTTAATATTGTTCGATAATGTGTAGCTTCATATTTTCATTATTTTCTTGTATAGTGTGAGCACTGAGGGTGATATATAGTTTAAAATTCCGGTTATGTGGCTGATCATAATCCCATCCCATTCGATACACTATTAGTATTCACATACATAATGTACACGTTACCTGTTACAGTAGATGATGTGCGTGTGATACAAATATTTTTGTAATAGTATTATTGTAATTTACACTAGATGTGTAATCACAATTTTAAATTTATTTAATATATTAAAAAAACGCGTGCGAAGCCGCGGGTAACAGCTAGTTTATATATATAAGAAAGAGAGTAGGGCCTAAGACACTGCCTTGTGGTACACCATATTTAATATTCATGTCGGAACTGTAACAGTCACCAACTTTTACCTTTTGTGTTCTATTAGTTAGATAATCCGTGAATAAATCAAGAACAATGCCCCTTATTCCTATTTTTTGTAACTTGTTTAAGAGTAGTGTAATGTCTACAGTGTCAAAGGCCTTTGCCAGGTCGACAATAACTCCTATGCATTTCATTTTTTTATCTATGTTGGTAGTAACAATCTCTGTTATGGGCGGGTATTATGAAGAACAGGCGAACTGAGCTCGTTTTTGTAAATGGAAACATGAATGCTAAAAATTACATTGAGGATATTCTCAGACCTTATGTCTACCCATTTGCATAAACCTTTGGCTCCGATTTTAGGCTAATGCATGACAATGCGCGTTCACATACAGCTTGGCGAACCAGTGAATACTTTGCAACGGAGAACATCCGGGTATTGCCCTGGCCTGCACAATCGCCAGACCTCAACCCCATCGAGCACGCATGGGACATGCTCCAGAGACGTGTTTTGAATGGACGGAGCGACAACAACTCAACAGCTGAAGGATTTGCTACAATTCCATTGGGAGCGAATACCGCAAGATGACATAAACAGTCCCCTTAATTCAATGAATAATCGTTGCCGACAGGTTCTAAATAGCAGAGGAGACCATATTTTGTATTAATTTGTTCTATTCTTTCACAATAAATACATTTTCTTTAGAAATTTCATTTTGTAAAAAAAAATGTGTCTTAGTTTCTACAGTATATTCTAATATTGTTCATTTCTGTTATTAAAAGAACTTATAAAGACAACAGCTGTTATTTTTACATCTTAGAACCCTAAAGATATTATTTTAAAAATAAAATACAACGTTATAATGTGAAGAACCATCCTAAAATTTAAATTAGTACATGTTGCTTAGACTTTTTTGATGAGTGCATATGTGATGTTTCTAGTGTCTTAAGCGTTCATAAGTTGCGGCGACCGCTTATCTTCAATCATAGCCTATGCTTTTTTTACCACAACGTGGTTTAAAATCGATAATGCTCAAATAGTTCAGTGACAACTAATTCAATTTTGTTATTTCCTTCATGTGCTGTTCATGATTACAATGTTTACGAAGCCAAAAAAAGTGTTGAATTATGATTTAAAATGCAGTGTATTGGAATTAAATATGTTTTATTAACAAATAAATTTAATGTCTTTATTCATCTCCGTAGTGTTAAGTCCATTGGAGGTAATCCTTCACTCTTATGTCGATTCGATATGCTGTCTGATAAGTTAGAAACATATATCATTAAAAGTTTTAATGAAACAAACGTTGCAATAGTTGCTACTGATCGGATACTGCGCCGACGATAAATATTTCTTTATACTTTGTGTTTATAGAAAACAAACGGTGCTATAAGAGGCAATGCCTGTCTGGCTCGAGTACCGTTCGCATATAAAATTGTATAAAATAGATGGACTTGCATAATATGACTTCTATACTCCTAGAAACGCTGTGTTGCAGGAGTAACAAAATGAATAGAATCTAGGTAACAAGAATTGTATTTACCTCAATTAACTGTATGTATGTAGGATACAAAAACAGTAAATTATAATCCCAAACGCGATCCAAATTTGTCTTTGGTTTACACTATTCTAAGTATATTTTAGATAACAATTCATTCCGTATATTATGAAATAATATCTATGAAGTCTTATCCGCAACCTTTCTAACTTTTATATTAAACTAGCCTCTGCCCGCGACTTCGTTCGCATGAAATAGGTACTTTGGGCTAACGCTACACGCAGTGGAAGCTCTTAAGAGAAAAAAAAAATCCCGATTTGGAAACATTCTCCATTGGTGCTCCGCTCCTATTGGTCTAAGCGTGATTACATATAGCCTATAACCATTCTCGACGAATGAGCTATATAACACTAAAAGAATTATTCAAATCGGACCAGTAGTTCCTGAGATTACCCCCTACAACGCCACAACGTCACAAACTCACAAACTTTACCTCTTTATAATATTAGTATAGATTATAATTCTTTTTTTCATAGTTTAGTGTTGTTTTACATGTCCTAGATATTACATGTGGAGGAGTGAACAAACACCCCCCACATATCTATTTACAATACAATTACACAGTCATCTTGGTGTATCTATCTCGTTTACTCTTTTCTTCTTCGTTTACTATTTCGTTGGTTAGTTTAGCGCGAGTAGAATCAACTACTCAATAATTAGATATTTTGAAATATGTCACTGCTGTTGTGTGATTTTGTATATAAACAAAATTGGGCAAAACCTTTTGTAAATTAAAATTTTAGTAAATTCAGTTAGATACAAAATGACTAGTAAAAATAAAATATAAAGAGTTTAGCTAGGATTATTATCAATTTACATTACAAAACTCGCCCGCATTATTACCTCATTCACAATGCAAGGGTAAATAGCATGCTATTATATAATATACAATAATCTTCCTTAATAAATAGACAATAAATACACAAACTTTTTTTAATCTGGCTAGCACTTCTAGCCACTAGCATATTCAAATAAACAATTTTTGACGTATATTAATAATTATGTTACTGTTAAACTTCGAAAGTCGTTCACATTGCGTAGCTAATCAGGAGAATAATTACAATAATCTCGTTAAGTTTCGGAATTAAGGGAATTCCGCAGCTGCTCGCGTTTATTTTTGCCAAAAGTCCAACCTATCCTAACCTAGCACGTCGCTATTGGGTCACGATTGGAGCAATAAGATTTCAAATACATAGTTCTATGTCT
Source organism: Antheraea mylitta (assembly GCA_014332785.1). Lineage (NCBI taxonomy): Eukaryota > Metazoa > Arthropoda > Insecta > Lepidoptera > Saturniidae > Antheraea > Antheraea mylitta. Next base: position 229,741 of record JACEII010000053.1, on the reverse strand, counting down.
ACACAACGAAATGATAAATTAAACAATTTGGGATACTGTAACTGATTGGATATATATTACATTATAAATTAATTTCATTAAGAAAACAGAATAGTAAAAAAAATGTTATTTATAATTTCTTGGAAGTTTTTTGTCAACCGTACAAGAACACACATCAACTAGCGATGCAAGAGCGATGAGCTTTGGAATTACTTAGGCAAAGTTTTACTTATGTTTGATATCAAAACGAAGAGATCAAAGGCGGAGCGTGCCCTCTGTCGAGTACAAATAGAACTCTGGAAAAGTAGCTTTTAAATGTAATGTAGTAGTAAATAAATAAATCATTGCTTGTATCATATATTTTAATGCAACGTTGTATTAAGCTTTTTAGCAAAATTTTGAGACAAATTTGAAACACTTTGGGTATTGCAGAAGCAAGCGCGAAATGTTTATTAATTCTTCCACTATGATGGCGACATTATGGCCTAGTGGGGTATGCAGCACACTCCCGATGGCATCAAGTCTTACACCGCTGGATCCTCTCTAACCAGTAATAGCCAAAGAACAGTCATTCACCTGACAATCATCAAATACCCAGACCATGAAGCTCGCGCACGATACCGTCGCAGTGCCGTCTACGAACCATATATAAATGTATCAGCTGTTTCAAAGTATTATTGTTCAGTACCTACACGTAATATGTAGGTCATATAAGTAAATTAAAACAGAAGAGCAGCGCGGTGACAACAGTGGACAGTTTTTTATATACCTAAAGTTTTAAATTATTGTTTTTTTTTATTGTAGCACGGCAAAGTGACTGTACAATGCCTGATGGTAAGCATAGTACAATCTAAAAACATTGGCGACCACCGACAAACATACTATCCATCGCTGGTCACCGCTGTCATGCCGGCCTGCGTAAGTGTCTCTTCACGTTGGGCTTGAAGGAACCCATGTCATAGCAAGGAGGAAACACACTGGCCGGGAGATTGGTCCACAGCTTCATGGTACGCCAAAGATAAAACGTAGCGAACTTTTTAGTTCGTTCCCAGATAGGATTCACCGTACAATTGTGGCTCCGAAGACCAGTGCGCGTTGATGGGTTATTAAAAGGAGAGGAAGGGATCAGATTGAATAGCTCATCAGAACACTCACCATGATACAGACGTTAGAACCCGCTCAGTGAGGCAATGTCAAAATTGAATGAAATCGAATGACCAAATAATTAATAATGAAATGAAAAACTTGCCAATTCCTCGGTGCGGAAGATTTTATAATAAAAAATAATATTCATAAATTATTAACTCCTGATACAGAAAGTTTTGTGAACGAACGACTCGCCGTAACTGAATGTCGACTTATATTTAATTTTACCCGGACTGCTTCAGACTCTTACTAAAGTTTGGTACGTGAGCGGACATTTCCCATTTTTCATGATCCTTTTAAACTGTTTACTGTGTAACTGTTCCGTGATGTAATTCTATCTCTTGAATATCTATATACATAAAAATCGATGTCGATATGTATAAATGTGATTGCCAAAGTGCAAACACCGTTTGACTGGTCAGTATCAAAGTTTTTATGCTTTGCCTTTTGATGTAAAACTTCACTCAATAGCTTTATTTATACTAATATAAAGAGGTAAAATTTGTGAGTTTGAATGTTCGGGATAATATACTACTGATCTGATTTTTAAAATTATTTCACTGTTAGAAAGGTATATTAGGTCTGAGTTCTATAGACTACCTTTTGTTTTGGTAAATAATCACAATAAATGTAATACCTAGTTATATTCCCACAGACTCCATACATACGCCTAAACCCCGTTAAGCTTGCCTAGCGTTCCCCGAACAGGATGGGAGTTAGACGCTAGGTCAGCACACTACAATAACTGAAGTAAGAAATAAGTTAAGAATTTTCATGGGAGTCTAGCATCGCTTCTCTTAGGTTTAAGACACAGTTTTAGGGGTTCAAAATTGACCAGATACTTTTAAGTATGTACTTAATCCTTTGTCTAAAATCGACAATATATTATTAAATGGTCTAAAATCGACTTTTAGTTTTTAAAAACACGAACGACGAAAAAATGCATATCGACAGAGTTAAAAAAAATGTTGATGTTTGTAGCATCACAGATTGTATTCAACAAAAATAATTTATTTTAATATAAATTACACTCACTTTACTTTTATAATACGTAATATATCACAAATAAAAAATTGGCAACAAAACTAATGTAGAATAGAGTTTTTTAAGAGTGTTTGGCGGGATTTCAGTCTATCTGATTTTATATTTTTTTCACAATATTGTGTTACATGATTCTATATCGTGTAGAAATTGGTTGCGTATTATATAATATCGTTAGTTTATTTTACATAAGTGAAATCAATGAAAAATAAAACCACGAAGCATTAATTCTATGGTCTTGAAGATTAAAAAGATAAAAAATTACGTTATATTATGTAGAGGATTCGGCGCTTATACCTTTACATTAACTTGGACATAGAAGAAAACTAATTATATTGACAACTTCAGAATTGGCTGTATGGATTAATTCCTTCGACTGTCTTATTGGACGAATATTATTACTACTAAACTTTCTGAATAACAACACAAAATAAATTTAAGAAATGTTTGCGATATAAACGTAACACGTATAATTAAAAATCGAAAACAAAACTAACGTAGAATAAACTTTTTGAATAGGAATACAAAATAAACCATGAAAATATTTTTAATAGAATGTTATCGCGTTATCATGGCAACGCGTATAATACTGACATTAACACACAGCGGAAGCTTCCAAAGTAGCCCGATTTTGAGACATACTTCATTAGTGCTCAGCTCCTTTTGGTTTTAACGTGATGATATGTAGCCTATAGCCATCCTCGATAAATGAGCTATCTAACACTAAAAGAAACTTTTAAATCGGATCTGTAGTTCTTGAGATTATAGCGTTCAACCAAACAAACAAACAAACAAACTCTTCAGCTTTATATATTAGTATAGATACATATTAAGTGTAAACATTACGATTTCTGTTTAAAAATCTCATCGATAGTTTATAAAATTGATAAGCTATAATTGATAGCGTAAGCTATCTTTATATCTATACTAATATTATAAAGCAGAACAGTATTGCTTGGACGCGCTAATCTCAGGAGTTACTGGTCCGATTTGAACTAAATTTCTTTCAGTGTAAGATGGCTCATTTATCAAGGAAGGCTAGAAGCTATATATTATTACGCTAAGACCAATAAGAGCCGAGCTCTTATGAAGAATGATTTCAAATTGAGGTTAACGTATGTATTATTGAATTTTCACTTTCTACGTAAACAAAGTCGCGGGTATTGCTAGTTATTTAATATAAATGGACTATCTCAATCCTTGTAATTATAAACAGTTGGATATTTATACTCATACAGCGAGTTAATGTCTGTAATAAATTTCCATTTGTAAGGAGCGTGCCTAGACGACGTGCAACGGTTAATTCACGAAAAAGGTTTTTCTGTCTGGAGCGCTTGTTCTTATTTATTAAGCTCGTAGTGTAACGTAGCAACACATAGGTATAAAAGCTGTGTGATTGTAAGGGATACTTTAAATTATATACATTCGAGGCTTGATCAGCAAATGTTGTTGTAGAAGAATAAGGCTTTCCAAGTAGAAAAGTTAAAACTATTGCTATTTAGAATATAGATACATTCCCAAGCAGCAACAGAGCGCAACTGCATCTGCAGCTTTTGGCGGGATCTTAGTCTGTCATGTAGTAGATTTTATATTTTATTCATAATCTTGTGTTATTTTACTCTATATTATGTAAATTTGGTGGTGTTTTACGTAATATAGTTAGTTTATTGTACATAAGTGAAGTGAATGGAAAATAATACCACGGAGCATGAAATTCTGAGATGCCACAAAAACTCCCTGGAAGGTTCTAGCAAGGGATCCACCATCTTGTTAGAATATTGATTCACACAATGCTTAATATTGAAATGATCGCACGACGCTTGTGATATTATTGACTATGTGACAATGGCAGTAATAATCGAAAAGATTGATTGCCAAAAATAAAGTTAAAAAATCACTACCTCTGCGTTGATTACAATGCAACAATAATAATTAAAAATAAAACATTCCGGTTTTCTCGGGGAGAATTTTATTTTTTATTTATCTATTTATACAGAAATCAACAGTTAATTAATTAGTTCAAATTTATACATATGTAGTAATTACAATATTTGTTTAACCAAGGGATTTCCATTATATAATAACCAAAATACATAAACATCCCTAGCAATGTGATACCTAAGACTCTCTACATCTTCTTCAATAAAAGCAATACATATAAGAAAAACAAAAATAAAAAGATGCACGTGTATGTGTATGTGTGTTTTAGTGAGTACATTATACGCGCACGCACGCGACTGATACTCAGAAAATCACTATAATATACTACTTATATATACATATATATATATATATTACAACATAGTTTTGTTTAATACTTACAGAACTCCTGTTGGAAGTGATACTTTATATCTGTATATCTATCAATTGAGTTACCAAGGTACATAGTGAGTCAATATCATGTTATAGATTTGTAATAGTTATCAAAACCAAAAATACTTTATTCAATTTAGACCCTAAGAAGGCATTTATGAACTTCAAAATAGCACCGGTTCGGAAACCAGTCATCAAGAAGAACCGACAAGTAACTCGATCTGGTTTATTTTTTTAACATATATATAACTAGAAGGCTCGGCAGACATTGACCCGTCCTGATAATAAAAAAACGTACACAAATTATATACTTAAATCTTCCTTGTAAATCACTCTATCTATTGGTCAAAACCACATGAAAAGCTGTTCAGTATTTGATGAGTTTATCATAAACAGACGGACAGACTTGGCAGAGAGCTTTATTTTATACTAAGTAATGATATTTAAAATACATTACACGTCGTTGGATTTGTAATATCATTGCCTCATAATCGTTTTTAGTGGATCACTATCATTCACATATTTATCCACACTATAATAGCCATTTGACACCCGAACCCGCTTGACACGGTGCTTAAACTCACAATCCGGTAAACTGGTAATTTGTACTTTGGGACTTTGTTGTAAAACCTAACAATGTTCCAAAAAAACCATCACTGGGTTTACTGTGTCTGAAACAAGGGACAACCAATTTGTCATAGTTTCTAGTATCCTTTTTAAAGCAAAGTGTCGCTTCTAGTACTAATACAGGGGAACTAAACTTTAGATCATACTAGAAAAGTATTAAAACACGTCTCAAAAGCGCTGGCTTAATCGCGCCGTACGATAGATAAAATGACGATAAACTTAAAATCTACCCCCGAAAATCTCCAACAGGTAAGCTAGAAAATATTAAATCCCAAGAACACCATCAAAAACTCATAGCGGTGTTATATTTGTCCCATCTGTCAGCGTCGTCCCGAACGGCGAAATTGCCGCTCAGGGTTGTCACTTGCGAAGAAATATTGCCTACGTCATTGTCAACCTTGGATGTTACTCGCATATCATCATGTAGTTTTATTTAATAACTAGCTGACCCGTGCAACTTCGTCTGCACCAGATTGGTTATAACTGGTTTCAATTGTATTTTTAAACGCGAAAAAATTGAATAAAAGTGATACCTGATTACAGCCACAACTACCGTTTCCAATTGTGAATCCAAACTATCCACGTATTCACTGAAACACATACCCAGATTACATATGATTTTTTTAAAAAAACCTAGTACCCGTTCGTAGCGTCATCTCACTCCGTTGTTTGTAGTCCGGTAAAGCTGTTAAGACCTTGCTCGATCAATAGCGTAGTCATTTCGAGAAAAAAAATATCATCTACCAGGATCAATTAAGATAAAAACTAACCCACATAAAACTAAATAAACATCTCTACCACTTACTTTATTATAAATATCTTCAACTTGTATTATTACCTTTTTATACTCCATTATATTAAAGAATAAAAATATATGAACACCGTATCGAAGCGTCAAACATTGCGCTGAAGCGTCAACTGTCACTTGCTTGAAAATATTGCCTAAGAGTTATAAACTGTTCCGAAAACGTATTTTAAATATATTTAAAAAAAAACTTTATAAATACTCTCTGTACCACTCACAACATAGTACCTATCACCTTTTGGTAATTTATTCATGTTGATATGTTTCTATTGTAGATTATTCTACGTTGTTACACTAAATATTTGGCATTAAATTTATATCGTGTATTTGTCATAATTGATATTGGCGAAATTACCTACATAGGCAGAGGCCATACCGGAAAGAACTAATCAAGCCAGTTTTATATATTATATTCATCCGAACAACGGGCTACCTGGCTGCCGGTAAGAGTTGCGTTTATTTGTGCATATCGTACTTTTACAGACAAAAATATTGATTTTTAAATTATTTTAGGGTGTTCTTTTTCACTAACTTTGAAACGTTATTAAAATGGAATTATTATTGAACGACATTTTTGGAATTGACAATAATGTTCTTGATGCTATTTTTTGGAAATAAAAGTAATCTTAACCCATGTTAAAATAGCAGTAATTTTATTATTATTATTATATTTAGATATAAATAAGTACAAGTTTCATCTTTTACACTAATTCAGTTTTTAACTCAATATTTAGACCGATTTATTGCTATAAAAATAATATGTGTATAGAATATAGCTATAGGTCTAGTTTAGTGCAGCACTGGCTGCACGATAAAGATAGCGATAATTGTGGCAGCGTATGTTATCGACGCATTTTTTTTTCGAAATGTATACGCTGTGGCCCTGGAAAGGTCTTTACAGCTTCACCGAACTATTGAAGCGAGCGCTGAAGGCACTCAACCGACTTGGGATGTTTGGGCGACCAGCTTAAGGGTGCACAACTCCTGTATGTATTTTGTGTCGGAAACAATCTAAACTATATAGGACAGGATAGGGAAAAATAAGAGTAGGTCTTTGTCGTTTATTTCTCTGAAAAAGAAAAACAGCGTGTAAGCGTGTAGGCGTGCACATGTGTATAGGTGATGTGTGTGATGTTGCAGCAGTGATGTAAAGTTTTGTGTCACTGTATCGTGTCAGCAGCGTACTCAAGGGCACCTCGCTGAGGGAACGGACCTAGGCTTGAGCCGTTGCCGTGGGGGGCCTAATCTGGTGTGCGGGAGCGAAATTTACACCCAGACCACGGTGGCGTGATCTGTGGTTATGTGGGCGTGGGCGTGAATACGTTCTGTTTAAAGAGACAAACTGGTACTGATCGTTCGCTGACGTGATTAAATCAGGAGGGTCGGTAAAAATGTGTCGCGGTCGTCTTCTATACTGCGCAGCGTTGGGTACGGGTTCATAGTTCGCGGCGGATACCACTAAAGGGCTGGGATGTTTCGCGGCTTTTTCGAAATAACTACGTGTGGGGGTTTTTATATATGTCCAGACAGAAGGCATCTTCAGGTCCCTGTGGAGATCCTTATTCCGGACGTACCATGGTGCACCGGTGATTTTACGTAGGGCTCGGTTCTGGAGAACCTGCAACTTTTGAATACAATTTTGCGGATGTGCAAAGACCGAACAACTGTACGTCATAATCGGACGGATGCAAGTTTTATATAAAGTGGGTTTATGTCTGGGGGACATTTTACTCTTATGACAAAGCAAATGATAGAGACGACCCAAGACCATTGCGGCTTCGTTTCGCACTCTATCTGTGTGTGAATCGAAATTTTAGTGTTTCTCTAAAGTGAAGCCTAGATATTTCACCTCACCGGCCCAAGGTATTCCGGTTTCGTATAGCCTGATAGTCGACGACGCACATATATAAGATGGCGTCAATCCCAAGTCATACGTTTAGTGTATCGTTGTTTAATTGTATATGGTGAAATCTTAATATCAATAATGTTTAATAAAATGAAATTTGTTCTTTACTATGGAAAAAATTCATTGATTTGAAATTTATTATTCTTTTATAAAATACATCAGCGGGTATATATATGATTGTTTATAAAGAAATGTGTCTGACTGTGATAAATTCATGCTTTTAATTGCGTTTAAAAGTTACTGAAAAAAATTGTTCCTAAACCTATTCATAAATCAAAATTAATTAAATCAAAATGTGATTTAAAAATACAACGTTAAACGGCTACCAAGTGTCCTTTCGGGCTAATACCACCCTCTCACAGAAAACCGACGTGAAATAACAGTGCAACAATGCAAGCCATTGTAATGTTTCGTTTGGTCAGTGAGAGCACCGGAGGCCCATCTTACTTCTCCTTTCCTCCTTTGCCTTCCCTTACCCTCCCCCTCCCCCATATACAGGTTGGCAACGCACTTGCGACACCCCTGGTGTTGCTAGTGTCTATAGAGGTGGTGGTCACTTAACATCACGTGACCAACCTGTTCGTTTGCCTCCTGTGATACAAAAAAATATATATTGATATATTAAAGAACCAGGTATTCTAAAATTCTTGTTCTTTCAACGTTGCCGGCTCTTGTACTAAGGTGTCGCAAAAAAGTCTAGTTACGTTAACTACATTTTTTTGTTTTTCGTTATCCTGGGAAACCCCTTGTGTTTTATAGGACAAAAAGTATCCTGGATGTGGCCTTATAATATCAGTTATTACTGTGTCAAGTTTCGTTAAAATTGGTTCAGTACTTTCAGAGTAATACGGGTTTAGATTCTAGGCTTTAATCCTTTATCCTGTAAAACCCTTTATGTTTTGTGGGATAAAAAGTATATTTGATGTAATCTCGTAATATTAGTTATCACTATGTCAAGTTTCGCCAAGATTGATTCAGTAGTTTCAGAGTGATGCGTGTTCATAGGGACAGACAGACAGACAGACAGACAGACAAAAATTGTAAAAAGATTATTTTTGGCTTCTATATTGATAACATAGTCTACCCTGATTAAATTGTCAAAAATAACTAATATTTAATGTACAGACTACGACTTGTTACAGTTTTATTATAGTATAGATAGATGTAATGAAAAAATATCAAGATTACATACGTATTTCCTTACTAAACACTTTGATGTTACTAGCTGACCCGTTGCTCAGTTCAGTTCTTTTACACGTTGCATTAACATTATGTTAAAGGTATTTGGTATTTATTATACGGTAATAAGTCTGCCTAAAAGTTTGATAAAGATAAAACAAGTTTACGTAGTAAATAGATCAACAGAGTACGTGCACTATAAGTTGACTTGGAGTTAAAAAAGAAATTCAAAACATGACGCTACCTATGAGATACCTATAATAGTCGGTCCTACAATTTTTTGTCAACAAACTAATATAAAGCGCCATCTGTTCGATACTTATGCAACTTAGAATTAACAACAATAATCAATATTGAAAATCATTTAATTATTAATTAAAAAATATTGACGACATATAAATTATAGTACCTAGGCGACCGAGCCTAGCTGGGTTCTTTAAAAAAACATTTTAAAATTAAAATAAACTGTTAAGTTTGCCTCACAAAATTAGTTTTTTTGACGTGACAACGTCTTATAAATTGGTTTGCCGGGTGACACTTCAAGAAACTGCGTTACGCTCCGCTCACGTTATGCGCTCACAATGAGAGCGAGTGAGAGGCACGCGTCCCTTCCACTCGGGCATGGTTAGCCCGCCTAAGAGCGAGAGAGACTACTATACGAAAATTATTTTACCACTCAAAGTCGTTGTCACGTAAAACTTTCGCCCGTATACCGACTTTACAGGCAACCAGTTTTTTTTTTTCACATAAAAATAATATTATAATAATAAAATAATTTATTTAATTCAAATAAATTGTTAGGTTTGGCTTACAAAATTATCATGTTTTACCAAAAAAAAAAAATTATATACACTCGGATTCGAACTAGGGTTATATGGATTTTCGAAGCAACTAATTTCCACCTGAGCGATTTTTGTTTTGACAACGGCGGCGAAATTTACCTTCATATTCTAGCTATATTTTTTTATTGCCCGAAATCTCAGTTAAAAAAAGTTTTCTAAGAATAAAATCTAGCTAGATCGATTGATCGTTCCCAAAACTATCTACATAGTAAGTTTCACGGAAATAGATGGCGCCGTTTCCGAGATCCTGAATATATACAAATATAAAAATATACAAGAATTGCTCGTTTAAATGCATTAGATAGATAGATTATCTCTCAAGTTGAACCAAATGATATACAAATGCCAACTTTCATAAAGATCGGTTGAGTATTTTCGAAGTTCATCGTAGATAAACCTTAATGATACTGGATTTTTATATATTTAGATTTAAAAGTTAAAAGTACTAAGGCTTCTTGGTACGACTATTTTTTTACGTTTTACTCGAATTGTGTAAGTGCGAGTAGTACCGCTAACTACTGTAAGCCGATTTCGATTTGTGATAGTCTCTTCATTAGAAATTAAAATTTTGGTTGAATATATATTTAGGTCACTCGAAGTGGTATCAAATATTCAGAAAATAATGAGTAAATATAACATAACTAATTGATCCTATAATTAATAACCTTTCACTTTAAAATGGTTGACATAGTACTTCAACGAATCAAAACGATTTATTTATTCTTTTATTTTATTCACAAATTAGTATTCCATGTATTTCAGGCTCCTTATATTTAGAAGATATGATATTTTTACAACACTCAGTACAGATTTTATGGTCGAATTTCGCCGTTCAGTTGAACTCTTGGATAAGTTTTATAAATTCACTTGCGTTCAAATTTTCACAGAATTTAATTCACAGTAAAATTGATTTATTTCGTGAAAAATAATTCACAGTGCAAGTTAAGCCTAACAAATGATTTGGAGTAACAAAAACTGTCAGGAAATCGGAAAATTAATTGTAGAGACGAAAACCATGACGGTATCAAATTTAAAAAATCGTCAATTCTCATTTTTCCTTAACGGTTTTTCTGTTCTAGCTATCAATCAGCAAGGAAAGCGGAAATTGGTTGCCAGTGAAAGTGTTTTGTTGGAATTACCTTCATTTTAAAAATAAGTCGATGGTTATTAAATTGAAGGTTAGGTTATATGTATAAGAAAATAAATTTTATTTCTCTATACGGCTTTAGATTAAATATATACATAAAAAATCTCTGCTTATTTTGTTAAAACCTATCTTCTAAACAATTGAACTGATCTTTACGAAACTTTCACTGACAGACAGAAAAAATTTCCGAGCTTTTTTAGGGACTAACTGTTTTTAGGGAATAGTGTTAGGTTTTACAACAAAGTCCCAAAGAATATTACCAGTTTGCCGGATTGCTAGTTTAAGGACCATATCAAGCGGGTTTTGGTGTCAAAAGGATATTATAGAGTGGACCAGTATGTGAACGATGGTGATGTCTGGAATTGAATCATCTCTGTGCATCCACTAAAATGTATATGATGTGTAATGTATACTATATATTGTATATGTGTGTATTAAGAAGATAAACCAGACGGAGTTTCTTATCGTTTCTTCTTGATGACTGGGTTGTTTTCCAAACCGGTGGTAGTTTTGAAGTATATTAGTGCCTTATTAGGGCTTAAACGGAACAAAAAAAAATTAAACGAGGATCATCGTTGTTATTTTCAATACCAGATTACTTCCTACAAACATACAAGTTTATGTCTTTGTAATAGGTATAAAGATCGGCAGCTTTATATGTAAATATCTCACATGGATATTTTGAATTCGATAGAAAACTGTAAATAAAAGTAGGTGGTAGAGCCCCGCTGAAGCTATTTTTGGTTTCAGCATGAATGGGTCGGCTCCTCCGGGGTAGTACCACCACTCTCACAGATAACCGACGTAAAATAACAGTGCTTGCATTGTTATGTTTCGTTCGGTCAGTGAGAGAGCCGGAGGCCCACGTCCCTTCCTCTATCCTGCTTTCCCTTTCCTTCCCCTCCCCATTCTTCCATATACAGGCTGGCAACGCACTTGCGACGTTCCTGATGTCGCCGGTGTCTATGGACGGTGGTGATCACTTAACATCACGTGACCCACCAATTCGTTTGCCTTCTTTGATATTATAAAAAAAAAAACAATTTTGAAACCTTCTTAGTTCAAACCCGAAGCTCATATATAGGTGTAAATGCAATAACATCATAAAATATCAAATTATCAGACTGATGTTAATTTGAGGGCTCGCACAACGATAGGTATTTTCAGTGGCCTATTTGTCAACTTCAAAACGGCATATCGGATAAATTGCTCCCGAGGGTTGTCGTTCAACGGAAATATTGCTTCTCCTCTTCGCAATTGTTTCTGTGTTACAACGCCTTAGGGAGATTATACGCCATTACTTGTTTACGTTGACATGACATCCCTGGGGACTGTTATCATGCTTGTTAGTGCGTAATTGATTCTGTGTTACATTTCTTTCGTAACGTGAATCAGTTGCTGTCTGGAATAATAATTAATGGAAATATTACATTATGTTGTATGGATTTTGACGGAAGCGACAACCCTAACTCGCATTTTGGTTTATAACCGCGCGTTATTGTCAGACGTTTGTAAAGGTGTCACCAACGAACGGAATTAAATTACGAAGGGGGCGCGAGATGTTTGGGAAACACTGACGAGCCCTTCAGATTAGCACGTAAACATACGATTTTAAAGGAACACGACTGAACATTTTGTTTTTTGTATAACTAATATTGGTTCCTTCTAGTTTCTACAAGAGACGGCTTTCATTTTTTTTTATTATGCCAAATAGGAAATATGAATACGATTGTCCAATTTCAAGTGATTGCCACAAGCCAGCAATTTTTATTAAAATAATAACTCTAGTTTAATTATAATTACAGGTCACAACGAGCACTTAAAATTAGGACAATTGTATTCATATTACCTACACTGGCTGTGCCCGCGACTCCGTCCGGGTGAAACCTAGTGTATACAAACAGTAACTAATAAAATCGCATGTATTAATTACTATTTACATTTCTCTCCTACTTACTCGCGTCATCCTTTTTTTTCGAATTGATTAAGCCATCGATCTAGCAAAGTCTTCATATCTTCACCGGACCACTCATTAAAATTACAATAACTTTTAGTAAAGTAGACCGATGTTAATTAAACGAAGACTAAGTTATACTCAAAGATATGCTTTATGATTTTCTAGCTCAGGTTTTATTGTCAACCCAATACTTTAGCAGTGATGCGTGTTCATATAAATAAACAGACAGACAGGCAGATATTTCTAAAAATAATTGAAAGGTATTTTATTACTTACTACTAGATTCTTGCAACAACTTTTTTTTCACGAAAATTAAAAAGTACAGCTTTGTTAGTTCATTAAAGAATCATAAACCATACCTTCGAGTATAACTTAGTCATTGTTTCATTAAACTTGGTCCACTCTATCAAAAGTTATTGTAGTATGAAAAACGGCTCTCGTATTTAACGAGAGAAAAGTAAATAAGTAAATTGACGTAATACATTCAGATGATTTTATTAATCACTATTTTTTTTACATAACATTCCATGCAGACGAAGTCGCGGACACAGCTAGTTTATATCAAAATATATTACAAGGAACTACATAACACTTGGATTGAGCTGTCGATTCCGTAATAATAAATTGAAAACTCGAGTGCACGCAACGCGATCGGCGAAACAATCGATTAGACATTATTGTTTGGAAAACTCTACACTAGAACTGAGTATTGGTTCTATAAAATTATAAATATCGTATGATAAGTATATATGTATTTTTACGTTTATTTGTTAATTCTAAAACTAGTGTACGCGTGAGCGTCTAACGAGATAGATGTTGGTAATTTTATAGGATTTATTTAAAACTAGCTGACCCGTGCAACTTCGTCTGCACCAAATTGGTTATCACTGGTTTCAATTGTATTTTTAAAAGCGATAAAATTGAATAAAACTGACACCCGATTGCAGCCACAACTACCGTTTCTAATTGTGAATCCTAACTATCCCCGATCTCACTCAAACATATACCCAGATTATATGTGATTTTTTATGTAAAACATCTATAGGCACACCCTAAACATAAATCGGCCATGGCGACGTTCGTGGTTACACACAAGCTTCGCACTATTAACGACCCTACCAGTAAAGCATAAGATTCAAATTATTTTTCTAAACTATTATAATAAAGAGGAATCGTAGTATTTTTGTATGTTAATTACGAATAAACTCAAACTACTGGACGGATTTCGATAATTCGTTTACCATTAGAATGCTACATTATCCCTTAGTAACATACCGGATTAGGCCTCCCACGGCAGTGGCTGAAGCCTAGGTTCGATCCCTCGGTAGGGAGCCCTTGATTCGTTGCTTGCGCGATACGGTGACACACAAATATACATCACTGCTACAACACTACACGATCACCCCCACACACGTGCACGCTACACGCTTACACATGAAAGTGGAAAGGTTTACTTATTCCCCTTATCGAACTGAAAAACTCTCAATTTTCCAATAATATATATATGGAGGAGTTGTTGCGGCGTGTATGCTTGGTACACATATACGTTTCAACAACTCATACATATATAAATAGTTAGCTAGGTTAGCTAAGATAGGTCGCGATTTTGTATGCAACAGGCAACAGCCAAGCCGAGATGTGCCGTGCACCCTTGAGCTGGTTGCCAAAATAAAATCGGATGAGCGCCTTAAGCGCTCGCCTTAGTAGTCCGGTGAAGCTGTTAAGACCTTGCTGGGTCAGTAGCGTAGATATTTCGAAAAAACCCTTAGTAACATAGGCTATATTTATTTTTTAGAAAAAAATTGGGATTTCTACTAAAATTTAAATAATGTAATCAAAGGTATGAAAAAAATTTGGCATAAAATGTATTTCATCGCATGCGCCCCGATAACTATGAATGATAGAACAAAAATATGTTCTATAATATTAAAGAACATATTATTATCTATAAAAAAACCTCGCGGCAGCATACATATGTCTACCTATTCTGATTATGTCACTATAACTACATTTTTGAAATAAATCTTAATAAAAACTATACCATGCGTAAAAGACTATGTTATTCATGTCTATATATTAATCCATATCCAAATAAATTACTTTTAAACTAAGACTGTTTCAGTACCTGTAGATAACTTTTTGAATTATTAAAATCGGCCATTACATTCAAAAGATATTGCGAGTTTTAAAATGTCAATCTAAACGAAATACGCGGGCACACAAAACGCAATCTTTGCACTATTAACGAAATACCTACTCAAAAACCTTTACAACCCTACTTGTATAATTGTAAGATTCAAATTGTTTCTATTTAATATTATGTAACGTCACAATAATGGCAGAGAGACGCGTGGATAGAAATGTTTTGTCGTCAACGCCGACCGGTTCATGTCCGATCTCACCAAAGTTAAGTAATGTCGGGCGTGGTCAGTGCTTGGATGGGTGACCGCCTGGAGATATTGCGTGATGTTAGCTTTTTACGGGTCAAATTAATCTTCAGTAATTTTTTTAATAGTATAGGTATATGTATTTTTTATATTTTTAAATTAGGTGTAATATAATATTTTTATAATATTACGGAATTGTTTTTTTTAATCTTACTAATATACATATACACTGGCCAAAGTCTGACCTAGGTAGATTTCAATTACATGTTTTTATTTTTAAAAGAGAGGAGGCTTATTTTCTGCATTAGGTCGAGAAGAGCTGCCAATGATGATGATGATGAAGATTATGGTTTTTTGTGACGTTACATTTCCGAAGCTACAGGTTATAATACGAACTTTGCACTATTGACGAAGTACTCAAAAACATCTGCAACTCTATCTGTATAAACATAACATTCAAATTGCTTTCTCGAACACTCGTCGTACCAGTATTACACGGCATGCACAGAAGACCTTGCGCCCTTTGACATACCGCCAAACACACCGCGCTTGCACCTTTCACTGATTTCTTTGTTACTATTTAATTAGACAATTGACTGTCACGGATTAAACTACATTTGTAACGCTATTTATAAATTATGAAACACCATTCGCAGTTGTGAATGTAACCAGTGTTTTAATTGAAAATATGTCGGACAGCGATAATTTCGGAACTGAAAGTATGCACCCTTCTACAAAGAAAGTAAAATCACACTATGACATATATCTTGATAATGCTATATCTAATACTTTTATAACATACTTCAGTTATCATCGACCAATTTTCACAGTATTAACCAGCTATTCTAAATTTGAAACCCTTGCGTTTTATGGGACAAAAAGTATCCTGGATGTAGCCTTGTAATATCAGTTGTCACTGTGTTAATTTTTGCTTCTATATCGATAACATAGTCTACCTTGATTAAAATTTTCAAAAAATATTTAATGTACAGATTTCGACTTGTTACAATTAATAGTATAGATTAGTTATTAACAATTTTGTGGACGTTTTCGAAGCAGTTGAAATTTTTGAACGAAATTATTATGTAATCGTAACCTAGAGGTAAAGTTGGCGACTCTATACTATACATGACCGACGGGGAGACGGTTCGAACCCCGTCATTTTTTTTTTTGGTTATTTGTTTTTTTTTTTTATGTAGCCTATATAGCTTGAATTTTTAACTAATCTGTCTGCTGTAAATAGCACAAAGGAAAATTACCAAAATCCATTAAGAATCTCATGAACTACAAATTTTTTACTTTCGTCCGTTATTCTGGAGAACTCCTTGCGTTTTAGGGGACAAAGAGTATCCTGGATGTAGTCTTCTAATATTAGTTATCACTGTGTTAAATTTCGTTAAAATTGGTTCAGTACTTTCAGAGTAATTCGGGTTTATATTCTAGACTTTAATCCTTTATCCTGGAGAACCCTTGGCGTTTTATGAGACAAAAAGTATATTTGATGTAATCTCGTAATATTAGCTATCACTATGTAAAGTTTCGTCAAGATTGGTTCAGTAGTTTCAGAGTGATGCGTGTGTATAAGGACAGACAGACAGACAGACAGACAGACAAAAATTGTAAAAAGATTATTTTTGGCTTCTATATCGATAACATAGCCTATCCTGATTAAAATTTTCAAAAAATATTTAATGTACAGATTTCGACTTGTTACAGTTTTATTATAGTATAGATAGACTACAATAAAAACGTTACAACACATACAAAGAGCATATAGTATTGTTTTATTTAATAGGCAGTATTCGTTATGCGTTTCTTTTACGCAATTGGGATCTGGTAAAGTTATTTTGTTTACAAGAGGTGGAGACAAATGTATTGCAATGTAACTATACTCCATATATATTACTTGGTTTTTTATTTTGTATATACTACAGCTTATGTATTCAGAAAAGTGTATAGGTAACCTAACGTAATATTACGGATCTTAGCTTAGTTTCCTATCGAAGTAATGGAGCGGATAGGTCGAGAGATGCGGTGCGGAGTATCGGGATCTGTGTTATATTGTATTATATTTATTTAAAAATAGTCTCTTCAAATCATTGCAATTACACACGCTTAAATAGGATAACAAATGTTAATTAGTATTGTAAGCGCAAGACGTCGGCGTAGTCAGCGACATGTATGTACATTAATCGGTCTACATCTTTTACTAATGCTGACTCCATTTTAAAAATTATAGTATATGAGTACCTTAGGCAATACTTTGATTTAAAAGAGAATTTAAAACAATTCTTCCTAATAGTTCGTTTTGAAAATTTGACTTTCAGCCTTGTACTTTAAAAAAATGATTACGAATTATATAGATATTCCCTTGAGGCCTATAATTTGATAAATAAACATAACAGAGAAAAAAATTGTGTATCTCATTCACACCTATCAGAAATCCAGTTAGGTTGAATATGGGTGAATTTCGCAATTTCAGCATATTTTCGTTGTCTGTTTTACGTGACGTAGCTCAATTGTTCTATCGCTTAGTCGCTCCAGCCTAGCAGAACCTATAAGATACCTTTAGGAGCACCGCTTCGTAATTGGGTATATACCATGTATAATAAATTAGTAAAAAAACCACTTTACATATGTACTTTTATTCAAAACTTTACATTTCTCTATAAATTTTGTTTGTTAATTTTCTTTTCACGACGTCTTGATATTCTCAGCTAACTTCAAAAGTATACTCTTCAGAGTATTCGCCAGAATGGAGTAGTTTTCACCCAAGAGTGGAGCCCGGAGTTGGGGAACACACAGCTGATACACAATAAATACAATGAATTAATATAAAATAATTTAAATCATCTAGCATAATGATGAATTTTTTTTTTTTTGAAATGAGAACGCTGTTGACCTGGAAAGGTCTTTACAGCTTCACCGAACTATTGAAACGAGTGCTGAAGGCACTCAGCCAATTTGGAATGTTTGGGCCACTAACTCAAGGGTGCACGGCACAACTTGGCTTGGGCTGTCGCCTGTTTTATGCAAAAATCACGACCTATCTGAGCTAACTTAAGCTAAGCTATCTAGATATACGTATATAAGTTATTGAAACATGCATTTGTACCAAGTATGACTGCCTCATCAACTCCTATATGTATTTTTTGTCGGAAAACTATATAGGATAGGGAGCATAATGATGAATATCATCTACCATTTATTTTTATTGTACAAAACTACCTACTGCCCGCGACTTCGTTCGCGTTGAATAGTTATTTTGGGCTAAACCTAAAACGCAGCGAAGCACTCTCGAGAAAAAAAATCCCCGAATTTGAAATATTCTTCATTGGTGCTCCGCTCCTATTGGTCCTAGCGTGATGATATATAACTTATAACCGTCCTCAAAAAATGAGCTATATAACATTGAAATAATTTTATATTTTATATATATTAGGCCAGTAGTTCCTGAGATTACCCCCTACAACGTCAAAAACTCACAAACTTTACTTCTTTATAATATCAGTATAGATTACAATATTAAATTATATTTATCGATGTATGTAATTAAGAATTCTTTACGTTTTTAAAATGTAAAAAAAATATTAGAATATCCACACCTTGTAATCAACGGCGATATAGGATAAAGTACGATCTAGCGCATGTAAAAAAGAGATAGCTACCAATTTGATTATATATCTAATAATTTTTACTTTACAATTACAGCGTCACTCATACAATAGAACGAAATATTGTGTAATATCAGTGATTAGGGCCACTGGACACTTATTTTGCTTATTTAGAAGTCCGAATTACAGTAAAGAAATACATGTAATTCTTTAATAGTTAAATAATATATTCCGATTTTAGAATTTATTTTTGTCTTCTCCTGCCAATATACAAGCATAATCACAAGGCTAACGCACGATAAAGTAGCATTTGTAAACATGGAGAAATTCACAGTTCTATATCTTCCCACTTACGGTGGTACTACAAGCACATTTCTTGATAATCAGTCGATAGCAGTTACCAATTTAAATTAGTAAATCAATATAAATTTCGAAAAAAAAATATTGTTATACGTAGATATTTCAAACAGTCATTAAATTACAATTAAATTAAATTACTGTATTCTTTTTAAATACATTAATTCACAAATTTTGAAGATAAACAGGCTAAAACGATTCAACATTTTAATGGGAAATTATTAATTATGTGTAATATATACTTTAATAAATCAATATATAACGTAATTAATTGCGAGTCATTCGATATTTTCGAGTCACATGTAACGTCTAACCAAGTCACAGATTACGTCTAATTTAATACTCATGTGCAGTAAAAAAATATGATGCATATAATTAACCGTGCATATATCCCCATATCCCGTATTTAACTTACCACAGCCAACAGGACAACGAGGAGAGGGCATATTAGATTGATCAGCAGGTTTAGGACCGTTCGCACCAGCCACCACATTCCGATTACGACCAGAACGCTTGCCAACATCACCTATTAAATAAAATTATTTCTATCAAAACTATCACAGCATTTGAAAAGCTTCTTTTTAATAGAAATTCGTCCGCCATAGCACAGTCATTGCAAGTATCTGTCAACTTATGAGACTTATTAGATTGAGATTTTAGGTGGTGGAGCCACGCTGAAGCTATTACTGGTTTCTGCGTGAATGGGTCGGCTCGCCCGAGGTACTACCACCCGACAAACAGAAACACTGAGGTGAAGTAATAATGTGTGGCATTGTTGCGTTTCGGTCGGTCAGCGAGAACGCCGGAAGACCACCTCCTCCTCCTTCCTCTCTCCTCTCCTATTTCCTCTTCCTTACTCCGCTCCCCTCGAAACACAGGCTGGAAATTCACTTCCGGCTCCCCTGGTGTTGCAAGTGGCTATAAATGGTGGTGATCAATTAACATCGGGTGACCCACCCGTTCGTTTTCCTCCTATGGAATATAATAAAGAGATTATCTCTCCGAGCCTTATATCACAGTTAGCCAGCTATGCAAAGTTGAGAAAATCAACAAAAGAAGAAGGAAAGATCCTTCTTCCACTAAAGGGAAAACGAATGAACTTTAGTAAGTTATAGTATAAAAAATTAGCAATAGTGTAAATAGTGTTAGGTTTTATAACAAAGTCTCAAAGCACGTTAGCGATTTCCCGGACATTGAGATCAAGCAACTTGTCAAGCGGGTTTTATGTCTAAAAGCTATTATTATAGGGTCGATCAATACGTGAACAGTGATGACGTCTGGAAATGACGCCTGTCTCTGTGCATCCATCGAACATCAATATAACTATGTGTGTTCGTGCAAATATGTTATATTATGTATTGAAAAGTTAAACCAGATCGAATCTCTTGCAAGTTCTTCTCGTTATCTGGGTTGTTAGTCTGAACCGGTAGTAGTTTTGACATTCATAACTTCGTAAATGCCTTCTCAGAGCCTCAATAGGGTAAAGCGTTTGATTTTACCCATTTTTCTACAGTACAAAAATAAATTACTTGCGTCTCTTCGTGCGTCCCTATCCATGTTTTAACCACGTTCAGTATGGTGTTCCTATCACCATGCTCAATATATGGCGCCTGATTCATACTAAACTGCAACAAAAAGAAAAAGTATAGAGTGCTTTGTGTTATTATAATCTGCTCTGTAATTTAATTGATGTTAAATCTCTTTGGCGTTTTAATTTTAAACAGTATAATGTAATAGAAGTTCTTTAATTTTGATGAAGAAAATAAATAGGAATTTGATAATTTTAGAAAGACTAAATAATTAATTGAAAATAACAATCTCGGAGACAAACAGTTAAATAGAACTGAAGAAGCCACTACCAAACGCGTCAATTACGCTTTGCCAAAATGAAAAAAAAAAAAAATAAAGACGATAAGTATTTGTCGATATTTGTAAATATGATGAAATGTTTATTGGCTGCTTTGTGATTGTCAGTCAAAAAACAGTTCACGGATTATTGTTTGGTTTCGTTGCATAGAAGGGACCGTTCCAGTATTACGCAAGAAGATTTTTTGTAGTTTCTGAGTCCTTCCTTTGTCAGCAAAAGTAGGTATAGTTAACCTCCCCCCCCCCCCATATATAAATAAACATTTATACTTAAAGAACAAATTTAATAAGATGCGAAAAATAAAAATAAATCTTGCTGAAGTAATCACCACCCATAAACCCAACCTCTATGCCATCAATAACGGCATACTCTAAGAAAAATAAATATTTAGCCGTTAAATTTATTTAAAGTTTTCACATATATATAATATGGAATTTAACAAAGTAATAATAGAAAGAAAATACTAAATCCACTTATTACAATAAAATTATATTTTAAATTAATATAAAAATAGTAACATAAAAAGAGTAAGTGAGATAGATGTAACGTCATTTTTTTTTAAATATTAATTTTTATTATTTTTTAAAATATTTATTGTACGAATTTATTAACAGCCGAAATTGAACATTTATATTAGGATGACTGAAAAAACGATTTTTTTCTGAGCCTTACAAAAATATGTTAACCAATCACGTTTTAAGAGACCCATTCAAAGCGCAGCTCAAAAAATCTTGAGAGATCGCTCGTTATTTTTTAGAATTTCCAAAATGGTTGAAACTCGATTTTTTTGTCATTACTTAATGTTACAAACCATTAAATGATTAGGATCCCGAAATAATTTTAAATTTTAAGGTCGCTCAACATTTTTTTTTGTTACTAAGTACCTTAGACCTTTTTCAGCGACTTCTGAACATAAATATTAATGACTTAATAATATTTTGAAGTTGACATACTAAAGAAAAGAAATAAGGTCTATCCTTTCGAGGTTGCAAAGAAAAACTCGAAACGATTTTCATTATTAAAATGTATTTGACAAAGATATATTTTTTTCGACAATAATGAAGATTTTTACAAGGTACGAGCAACGTTTTAAAATTTTTTTCAACTGCGCTTTGGACGGGCCTATTAAAACATGGCAAGGCAACATATTGTCGAAAGAGACTCGAAACAAAAGTTTTTGGGCCACCTTAATTTATATGTAGGAGTTTATACGTTACAGCGACAGCTAGTGAATAGGAAAATGGATATCATAAGAGTTGATAGAGTGAGTTTCACGCACATCATGTCCTAGATGCCAATGATAACGGCCCGTGTACATTTCCATAGCGAGCTGGTCGACCGCATCTGTCGCGCAATATAACGATCTGTACAAACTTCTAGCTAACACGCGTCTCACTGTGAACACAGAAAAAAAATCCGTAGCTAGGTATATTGCGAATTATATCACATCTATTTAGTCCAAAAAAAAACAACAAAAATATTTTAAATGTAACGACAATTATTTAGACATTAGAAACCGTGCGCGAAGTCGTCTACGTTGAATTACAATATAAATATAATATAAATATATATAAATAAAATATAATATATAAATAATAATATATAATATAATATATAATATATATATATATATATATAAATAATATATAATATAAATATAATATAAATATAATACAATATAAACTAATAAAACACAAATTAACGCTATCTACCGGCGAGTTACAGTAAAATGGATAGCATAATCACTACATATTATAAAACCAAGTCCTCCATCGCGTCTGTTTGTCTGTTAAGCGTCTGTCTGCAGGTGTTAAGCGGAGTGTTATGCTGTTTTGATTAATAGATAGAGTGATTCACGAGGAAGGTTTAAAAAACGAAATTTGTCAAGACTTTTTGTAAATTGGTTGAAATATCACAAATGGTGTTGGAGGTGTGGGAAGAAGTCAAGCCAGCTGGAAGCTTTTGTCGATAACGCCGCCTAATCGCTTTGAGATATAACAATACAATTGACATGATAAGTAAGGTAGACGAAGTCGCGGGAATCAGCTTAGTCATTTATATTGATAAATATTTAAAAGATGGAGTTTATTCGTTTCGGATGTCCCGACATGCGTTTTTAAATTTAGTGTTATCCGTTTCAGATGTCCCGACATGCATTTTTTAATTTAGTGGATTCTAGTAGGTCCGGCGGACGTTGTCCCACTTTGATAATAAAAAAAAACCCTAGACAAGTTATCTATATATTAATACGTGAAGCAAAAACTTTGTACCCCTTTTTAAATGAACTCTTTATAATACTTTACAATAATATAACATGAAGATTCATAATATATACAAATATTAATAATTAATTGATAAACAATTTATCTTTAGTACATTTATGGAACCACTGAAATAATTATTAATTAATTCTCCTTGGTTTTATTAGATGTCAAAATTTTTTGGTGACAGGGGTGCTTTTACTTATGTCATGGGTTGCGATAAATTTCTTTATTTTCGTAAAGTTATGTTTACTTAGAATTTCCGAGCTTTACCACCTGTTTTTTTTTTGTTTTAAAGTTATAATTAATTTCAATTTTCATTTACACATAGATTTTTTTTTAAGTTTATATTTGAAAAAGATCATGGGAATTAGCAAATAACTGAGTAGCTATGATGAAAACCTTTGATTATAGAAGTATACCCTTTGACAAAAGAACCCTAATAAAGTTTAAACTTTAAAAAATTAATTGATTATGGTCGAACGTCGATCACTGGGCGCCCACTAGCATACCTAAATCCTCTTCATGAATCACTCTATTTACTGGTGAAAAGCGCATGAAAATGCCTTCTGTAGTTTTTGAGTTTGTTGCAAACAGACAGACAGATGTGACAGACGATTTTGTTTTATACTATGTAATGATATGTGGACAGGTAAGGGAAAAAGGCATGATTAAATAAGTAATAATTAAAACGAGCTATTCTGGAGCTTCCTATACTTATTTGTATATAACATTAAAAGTATTACAAACTGAGCTAGTTTGTTCGCAGCATTGATATGAATTTCGTTCAAGAAAAGTACATCTTCTCTGATTGAAACTACCCTACATCCTATAAAGTATCTTAAACAATGAAAATATCAAATTCCACGATGATTGGTTAAGACGTGAGAATGTAACAAGCAAACTCACATTCTTATCTAAAATAATATGACCTGATAACTTCCTTGCTACATTAATATGAGAAATTACAAGATAGAACTTGTAATCTAAAAATACAGTTTTTTTTTTCGATCCGACTACGCTAGTGACCTAGCATGGTCTTAACAGCTTGACCGAACTACCGAGGCGAGCGCTTGCGGCACTCAGTCTACTTTGACAACTCGCTCAAGGATGCACAGCACACCTTGGCTTGGGCTGTCGCCTGATACGTGCAACGCGCGACCTATCTGAGGTAACCTAAGCCTATTATTCATATATATATATATGAGTTGTTGAAACCTATATATGTACCAAGCATACATACCTCAACAACTTTTACATATATTTCGTATCGGATAATTTTCTAAACTATTTCAGTTCGATAAGGGAAAAAAATAAAACCCTTTCACTTTCATGTATAAGCGTGTAAGCGTGCACGTGTGTGGAGGTGATATGTATAATGTTGTCGCAGTGATGTAAGATTGTGTCACTGGGTCGCGCGAGCAGGGCACTCAAGGGCTCTACACCGAGGGAATGGACCTAGGCTTGAACCACTGCTGAGGGGTGCCTAATCTGGTGATAGAAGTAACAATATAACGTCAATCTACAAGGTTCTAAGTTATAAGTTGATAAGGTCGATAGGTAAGCCGATTTTGATGGAATTTTTTTTATTATTTATATGTGCCCTAAGCTAAGCTCAAACTACACGTGGAAATATCGTGAATATTTCGGTAATCTGCAGATTATTGTTTTCAAAGAGACAAAGTATTTGCGAATAGTTTTATTATATTATGTTACACTCTTTATTTCACCCGCAATCAGTTTTAAATAAATATTTTCAATGTACAGACGTACAAACGATAAATATAAAAATAACACCACTAATTTATATAGAAGAAAATATAAATAACCTTACTTAATGACAGTACTTTAGCAATAATGCGGGTTCAAACCAACAAACAAACATACAGACATACATTTCTAAAAATGATTGAAATGTAATTTTTTATTTATTCCAAAACAACAATTATTGCATTTTTTTTATATAAATATAAAAAGTACAGACATGTTCTTAGATTTATATTCTTATATACACATAGATGAGTCGGAAATGCAACCTTACGTTCAGACAGCTATCTGTTACGTGTAACATTACGAAAAAGTAATTCTATTGTGTTATAGAGATCATTAGCTTAATACATATTAACGGATACATCTATTATATCAATGAAACCCACAGAAAAAGCAGTAACTAACCAATCTTCTCAGGGATGGGTAGCATTGTCGTAATAGACACTTATCACCCATCTTATTCTGTTCTTTATTTACATTTAAATTGTCACAATGATTTCATTTGCACGAAGTTTTTGCGTTTTGACACTTCATTACTTATTTGCTTTCTCGTTTGTATCTAGAGAAAAAGTTTAAACGTTTGAGTTTTTAATCAATCATTATTACATTGTTATTATTCATTTGCCTACAAAGATATATAAGGAAAAATAGACTAACTATAGTTCAAAAGTATTCTCAATCACAGTTTTTTATATCCTTTTGTTCATTATTTTTCACTGCCGTTTTATGTCTAAATTTTTTTGAACTAATACTGCTACCTTGCCGAACTTTTACAGCTTTACCAGGCTTTGGGGCGAACGCTTAAGCTACTCAGACGTATAACTAGCGCAAGGCCAACCATTGTGTCTGTTGGGGCCGCCGCCCGTCAATCTATGTGAATGGAGACACCTCTCGGCCTCGTACGTCACCGGCCCGCGGTTAGGCGGGGTTAGGTGGAATGAGGTGAGTGAGAGGTGAGGTGAGGCGACGTTCCCCGGCATTGGGCGGGCGTAGAACTCTCAAAGGTGGTAGAGAGAGCGCCGGTAGCCCGCCTCGGTGACGACAGTCGGATGCCGGTCTTGATGTCCTGCCTTCAGATGCCTCAATGATGCCTCAATGAGGTGCAATAATGCACGAGCCAGTCGACTAAGGTGGTAACTTTTGAAGTGGAGGTCGGGGTGGTCGTAAGAAAACAACGTGGTTCTCGTATAATGACCGCGTCTCCGAGCCAACAGAGCACTACTCTCTATAATTGATAAATACTACTTCGTGCTCGTACCACTCAATATTATTCAAACTGATGTGCAATCAGACTACTATGTCGCGATAATTCTGCGATGAGACTGCTTCGATGTTATTTCGTTGAATTGT
>JACEII010000053.1:176896-203183 GCA_014332785.1 Antheraea mylitta | reverse complement strand
CTGCTTCGATGTTGTCTCAATGAATTGTTCTATCAGACTGCTTCGATGTTGTCTCAATGAATTGTTCTATCAGACTGCTTCGATGTTGTCTCAATGAATTGTTCTCTCAGACTGCTTCGATGTTGTCTCAATGAATTGTTCTATCAGACTGCTTCGATGTTGTCTCAATGAATTGTTCTAACAGACTGCACTCAGTAATCGCAATCTTCTCGCTCTGACTACGCTACTCTGACTACGCTATTGACCTAGGCACTCAGCCGATTTTATTTGGGCAACTAGCTCAAGGGTGCACGGCACACCTCGGCTTGGCAGTTGCCTGTTACATGCAAACTCGCGACCTGACTTAGCTAACCTAGCTAACTATTCATACATGTTTGAGTTGTTGAGACGCATATGTGTACCAAGCATACACACCTCAACAACCCCTCCATATATTTTTTTATCGGAAAATTAGAGTTTTTTCAGTTCGATAAGGGAAAAAAATAAAACCTTTCCACTTCCATGTGTAAGCGTATAGGCGTGCACGTGTGTGGGGGTGATCGTGTAGTGTTGTAGCAGTGATGTAAATTTTTGTGTCAATGTATCGCGCGAGCAGCGCACTCAAGGGCTCCACACCGAGGGAACAGACCTAGGCTTGAGTCGCTGCCGAGGGGGGCCTAATCTAGTGTGCGGGAGCGAAATTTACCCCCAGACCACGGCGGCGTGATCTGTGGTTACGCGGGCGTGAGCGTGAACACGCTCTGTTTGGAGAGACAGGCTGGTACTGATCGTTCGCTGCCGTTATTTCATCGGGAGGATCCGTAAAAATATGTCGCGGGTGTCTTTTGTAGCGAGCAGCGTTAAGTACGGTTTCGTAATTTGCAGTGGATACCACTAACGGACTGGACGAAGACTGGATGGCTTGCCACACTGTATAGCAATACTCCTCTTACAATTAATGTATTGGCCAAAAGACTGGCTAATTCATTAAATAACTTGAACAACTTGAACACTTGAACAAGTACACAGGCCCCGGGATACCAGGATTTTGGACTCTAATATGATTATGTGAAGCTTTAAAGTGCAGCGTACTTGCATCTTATAAAGGGTAACAGTAATATTCCAGTAACATCACTGGAATATTACTTGTGTCAAAGTACCAAGAGCAAAGGTGTCTCATATCATTACTGATTTAGAAATTCCTTTGAATGACTATAAAAAAAGTTTCTAAATTAAGGATAGATATATCGACGGATACCAAAGTAGAAATAAAGTATATGATTTGTAACACAGTCATCAGAACCCTGCAGCGAATTTATAACCTATCATTGGACGTCAAAAGCTCTCGTCGAATGAACAAAAACATATGATGCCAGCCAGTTTCGGGAACTCATAAAATAAATCGGCGGTCAGTTGCCGCTGTGACAGCGATCGTGCAACTAAAAGGACGGAGTAAGATTATTTATTTGGGGTCTTGATACCCTAACAACTATATTTTTAATTTATTTAATCGTATGACTAAATATGAGTCCATCTTTTATTATCGTTGATTGATTAATCGGTTAATTTGTCTCTTGCTGCGAGTTTCAATTTATATGGAACAATGCAGTGGACGAAAATTTCTTACCCTTCAGCATCATTTGGGGAGCATGTACAGGGAAATGAGAGATACATTTTCTGCGGACGCGAGTACACCGGGGTTTGTAAATTCTTTATTGATTGTAGCCTTCGATCACAATCACAACTGATATTAAACCTCGACTCGACCTTCCTCGACTAATACCGTAACATGTGAAATCCATGATGGCCTTTGTCTCAAATGCAGCTAACGGTATATGCAGATACTAGGCGATTTTTAAAATGCATGTAGTATAGCCAACTATATAATAGTATAGCTATGTTTTAGCTAAAGTTCTATCATCGCACTACAGTTTTGTCAGCTCGATTTAAAACATCTATACTAATATTATAAAGAGGTAAAGTTTGTGAGTTTGTGACGTTGTAATGTTGTGGCGTTGTAGGGGGTAATCTCAGGAACTATTGGTCCGATTTGAATAATTCTTTTAATGTTATATAGCTCATTAATCGAGAATGTTTATGAGCTATATATCATTACGCTAAAATTAATAGGAGCAGAGAACAGATGAAATATGTTTGAAAATCGGGATGTGTTTTCCTTTTGAGAACCGCTGCGTGTTAGTGTTGGTATTAGTGTATCTATTCCACGCGAATGAAGTCGCGGGCATAGGCTAGTCTATAATTATTTAAAAGTAATGTGAAGCTCTGTGGTGTACTATCTTTGCAAGGTATTCGTTTAGTTACAATACTAGGAGTAGTAATACTTTTATTTTTTAAGAGTTCATTCGTGAAGTTTTCGGCAGTATTTAATATTATTTTCTTGTAAATATCATAATAATATTATATGTATTCTTAGTAGAAAAGACCATTTAACTAATTAATTCGGAAAACACTCACGAAGTCGTGAGAATAACGGGCAATTTTAATTATCTTAGGCATTTAAATTATATTAATTTTTACGCCGCTTTTAGGATGCTTGCTGTTAAACAAATGTTATTAGAATACGTTAACTTGAGAACTTAATTATTCCGTAAGGTTTCAAACTGGGGAAATGTTTTACTTGTTTCTATATGAACGTTTAACTCTCGATTTAATCTAAAATAACATTGCTAATGAAAACTTACGTCTAGACGTTTGCGAGATACAATCATCGAGATTAATGAGCTTGACACAGATGCTTAGGTAAATTACTATTATAGCGTAAAAGCTATATAATTAAGGGTAGAATGTCGCCCTCAAGATAACGTTTAGGATCTATGCCCTCATTTGATTACACATTTATTTATATTTTCGGGAAATTATATTATCAACATTCATTTAAATCATACTAGCGATTGTGTAAACGCTTGCGAGAAATTATAAAGCTAACAGCTCTAGACTTTTATTGCTAATTTTGTATAAAATATGAAAACAAGGGATTTCTTTTATGATAATTTGTAAGACTTATACTTAAAAATATCATCTATTGGTGTAAAAATATGTTTAAATATGTGCGTGAACGTCCATTTCATAATATATTTTAGTAAGTCAGAGACTATAAACAGGGTGCCACAATTGGAATTGCACTTACAACCTTTTTTATGTCACAGGCGGCAAACGAGCAGGTGAGTCACCAGATGTTAAATGATCACCACCGTCCATAGACGCCAGCAAAATCAGAGGAGTCGCAATTGCGTTGCCAACCTTTGTTGGTGAGAAAGGGGCAGTAGAAAGGGAGGGCCAATGCTGTTACTTCACGTCGGCGTTTCTGTGTGTCGGGTGACCCATTCCACCCATTAATGTTGAAACTAGTAGTCGCTACCACCTAAAAAAATCACCTGAATAATATAATAGTGACTTTTAAAAGTAAATAAGTAAAAATATTAGCGATTATTATGAAATACCAACAGATAAAATAATATTTTTTCTTGCTTTATAAAACATAAAATACAACAACAAATTTTTGACATACCGTCTCGTATTGCTGCAAAATTTTCACGTCCTTTTGTCAATAAAACTGGCGTCGTATTGAGGTATCCTTGCATATTATAAAACAAAGTCCTTTACTACGCCTGTCTGTCTGTCTGTTCGTCATAAACTCAAAAACTACTAAACAAACGGTTTACTAGTAAACAAAGTGATTTATGAAGAGGTTTAGTTATAAGATTCCTTAAGGTTTTGTTATTATCAGGGCCGGACAACGTCCGCCGGGATCGCTAGTAGAATATAGATGCTCAAAATACACGGTATCGTGTAGATATCATCGAATATACTAGAAACATGAAACTTAACACAAAAAATTCTTACATACGTATTGTGCGGTACTCTAGTATACCTACATATAGCTGGTTTTTCTATAAACTGATAACATTTATAAGAGAAATTGCCTTATTTTCATAAGCCATTACAAAAGATTATTTCAGTAAAAATCCTGTAATATTATAATTTAAAAGTTTCCAGTTGCGAGGATTCTGAAGATACAAAGCGGCTATAAAATGAAAGGCGCTCGGGACACTTAGAGATGTAAAGCTCGTAAAATAGAAGGTGAGATCGAGGCTTTTTTGAATCTTTCATTTTATATTATTCTTATGAGTGATATTAAAATATTGTATCTCACAATTAAAATACAGCTACACATAAATATAACATAACACTAGCTGACCCGTGCAACTTTGTTTGCGTGAAATCGGTTACCTACCGGTTCCAATTGTATTTTCAAACCTATAAAATCTTAAAAAACCTAGAACCCAATTACAGTGACTCCCATATTTTCCAATATGTGGAAGAATCTAAATGCGGCGGACAACAACAAAATCAAACAACATCAAAGATTTCGTTTTCTTTGAAATATGAATGACCGCTGAATCATTTGGATATTGTTCATAGAAAAATACTAAAATCTTGAATAAAAATCGGAGGGTAAAATTTGGGACTATAGATATATTTTGATGGCAAATAAAAAAATACAGAAAAGAAAATTTGTCAAAAAAATTCCATCCCAAACATCTAGAGGTTATAATATATACTTTACGACCTATTCTCATACCTACCGAACATACACTGAAAATTTCATAAAAATTGGTACAGGCGTTTCGAAGGAGTTCGACCACAAATACCGTGAGATTTTTGTGTATTAGATTGTTTTATTATATTTATAATCTATACTTTGTAATCTATACCTTGTTGTTAAAAATATGTGATGTAAGATAAAGTAGCTTTTCGCTTTCCGAATATTCCTTTAGTTCCTTTAATATATACTGGTGTTAGAGAACATTTTCTGGAAGGTTTTAATAAATGATACATACATATTGTATTTATGGAAAATAAAGAAAAGCCGATATCTTCTAATCAAATCATAAAACGTATTTTTTGGGTCAATTACATCACTTATGCTGGCTAAATCGTATAGAATATTTCAAAATGATGTACTAAGAAATTGTATAACTTAAAAAGATTTACGGAAAATTCTTTAAGGCATATACGTTTCTTATAAGCATAACTTAGAGGATCAATTTTTATGTTTTACTTACTGATAAAAAATAATGGCTGTATGTAAAACTATTAGACGAAAATTGTAGTAATCTTCATCCAATTTAAAGTTGAGAATTTAATGTTTTTTTTTTAATTAAAGGGGAGGAGAAATAGGAGGGTAAGGGAAAGGGGGAGAAAGGGAAGTGGTCGCCCGGCGCTCTCACTGCCCGAACGAAGCGCAACAATGTGTTGTGTGGTATTTCACGTCGGTGTTTCTTTGGGTCGGGAAGTAATCCGCTGAAGCTGTAAGGTCCTTACAAGGGCAATATCGTAGTCAGCTCGAAAAAAAAAATGGGTCGGGTGGTGCTACCCCGGTATCACCTACAAAATGAATAAACTTAATAAATGAAAATTACTCTTTATAGTATATGATTTTAATAAATATCTTTGCAGATATTATAAATTAGCTGTTCGTTCGTTCGCATGAAACCTGATATACAAAACAGCGACTAATAAAGTCATTTGAATTTATTAAGTATAGTTTCTCTCATACTTATGTCGAGCCGTCATTAAAATTACAATAACTTTTGATAGACCGAACCGATTTGCATAAAACTAAAATTAAACGTTACTCGAGGATATGCTTTCTGTTTTATACTTTACTGTTACTGGGATCTTGTCTGAGTTTATATATTTACAAATAATAACATCATTGTCTTTGAGTAACCCGTAACGTTCTATGCAACGTTCGCCGTGATAGCTTTCAGGTCGTAGGATTTTGAAAAACGTATCCTTATATTCTGGACGATTTAAGTACCTACATTTTACTCTTATACTAGCTACATGTATGGCTATATCTTAGGTACCGATATGTTAACTGGATAAGTTAGTAAGCATAACCTATGCTTCTAAAATTACCACAGACGGCGTAGCTAAGAGGCGTGTACCAACAACAACAAAGCTTCATCTAAATAAAGTAATTTGTAACGGAATGGAAACTGAATTCGCACATAAATTACACGTTACAATTGAAATCTTCTACGCGTTTTGGATTATGTAGTAATTTGTCTAAATCTCAAACTGAATACATTGTGGTTCAGCTTTATCATACAATTTGAGCCCCCATAATTCAGTTCGTATCTGTACAATCGTTTGTTTAGAGCGGGTATGCCAGCATGATCGAAACGCGGTGGCCAGTATTGCGGGATAGGGTCAGAGTGGCAGGCGGATATATGAGACGTATTTGCTCTGTGGTTTTATTATTAACTAGCTGACCCGTGCAACTTCGTCTGCACCAAATCGGTTATCACCGGTTACAATTGTATTTTAAAATGCAAAAACTTATTATAAATACTTACATACATATCTGAGAAATCTTTTAAAATAAACCTAAAACCCGTTTCTAGCGTCATCTGTTTGGATTATATAAGGATAAAATCTAACCTACATATATTGGGGGTAATGTAAAAAAAAGCTTGAGTGGTCTATGGACCACCGGTCGGAACGAAGTTCCTTTCCCTTTTTGTAGACGTCTACAGTCAATATAGTTTACATTATAAAATATCAATCGATAGAGTTGAATTGTAAATTAAACGAAAAAATATATTTATAATAATGACAAATTAAACACTGAATGATCTGGAATAATCTGCTTAATAAAAGTTAATACATCAATAGGTAATACCTGATTTGTTTTTCTATTGAAATGAAAATTTTATGTATGTATATTATACATACACATTCTCTGTCCTTTTTTCTGTCACGACATTTAACTTACTGCATATAGACTTTGCACATACATAATACTTAAATTTATGAATAATCAAATCAACAATTAAATAATTATCTCTACCACTTAATTTATTATAACTATCTTCAACTTGTATTAAAACTTTTTTACCATCCATTGTATTGAAGAAAAATATAAATATGACATATATGATTTGAAAAGCAATTAAAACATTGAATCATTATTGCCAGGCATTTTTGTTATTCACAATAATATGCCTCATGCTATTTTTGTAAATATAAAAGAAAAATAATTTCAAACCATGTAGGGATAACCGTAATTTTATTATTATTTTATTTAGGCATAAATAAGAACAAATTGAACATTTTGACATTTATTCAGTTATTTACTCAATAGTAAGACCGATTTATTGCTATTGGCTGTGATAAATACATGCAATTTAATAACGTTTAAAAGTTATTGAAACAAATATTCTAAAATTATTTATAAATCAAAATTTTAACACTTAAAGATTTGATGCACATTAAAAAACCCCAACGTTAATGGGCTTCCAGGTCCTTTGAATCCTGATTGGAAGGGCATAAAGGAAAATATGTTAAATAATCAGCTTTTCTAAAATTCTAGTTCTTCTAACGTTGCTGGCTCTTGTACTAAGGTGTCGCAAAAAAGTCTAGTTACATTAACTACAAATGTTTGTCTTTCGTTATTCTGGACAATTCCTTGCGTTTTATTCAACTGATATATATATATATATATATATATCTCATATATTCATATATATATCTACACGCTAAGACCAATAAGAGCGGAGCACCGATGAAGAATGTTTATAAATCGGGTTTTTTTCCTCTTTAGAGCTTCCGCTGCGTGTTAGCGTTAGCCCAAAGTAACCATTCCACGCGAAGGAAGTCGCGGGCAGACGCTAGTGTAAGTATAAAATAAAAACAAGTTTAGAAAAAAAAATCATAGTTCAATATTAGCCCGTTACTACCACAATTAAAATGAATTATGTGGCCGGCATGACAGGCGGCGACCGACGATGGATGATCTGTCTCGCGGTGGTCGCCACTGTTCTTGGATTGTACTATGCTTACCATCAGGCATAGGGCAGTCACCTTGTCGTGCTTCAATAAAAAAAAATCTAACAATACCCCATTTGCTAAAATCTAGAAATCGGGTGAAGACTACAGAAATTATAAAATAAACTGTCACAGATACATACATACAACACAGTTAACTTAATGTGCAATCTTGTAAAAAATGCGTCGATTTGAAATTGTACTAAGCGAAAACAATCTCGATAAAAAAATTGATTACGCTTCAATAAAGTGGAACGCTTTTGTCTTTCATTATTGTAAAGTACCAATTTTATCACCAAATAAATATGTGTTACACTAAGAGATTTTATACGGGCGTATATTCTCGGTCTTTCGATAAATGTTGAATAGCTTTTTTTAATTTTTGTGTTTATCTTACCGAGTAATTCTATTATTAGTAGTCCGATGAAGCTGTTAAGACCTTGCTAGGTCAATAACGTATTCAGTAAGTATTCTCAAATTTTACAAGAAGTTTAAGCAAGCTTGAAAACCTGTCCACAACACTTTCGAAATACATGTATTGTGTAGGAACAATCTTGCCTGGATAACGGAAATAATATCCAGTATTTTCTATGAAATAATACCAATTCTAGTATAATCTTTAAGGTGACTGTCATCTGGCATCTATGAACAATCAATTAAACTAATAAAAAACATTAACAACGATTGAATTTGCTTTTCATCCGCTTACTTTATGTTACACGTACTCTAGATCAAGCTGTCATATAATAAAAAGCGATTCCAATTATTAATAATAAAATTAATAAAATTATTAATAATTATGTGAAGCCTATTAACCAATGTATCAACTCTACGCAGGTGAAAAATTTCGTCAAATTGTCCAAGTGCCAAGTCCCTTGGAAATCATTCGAGTTTTATTATACAATACACAATTGAAATATATTGCGTTGTTGAAGAAAAAACAAATCCCCATTATTACTGTCAAGTTGTTATATTATTTATTTCGAATTGTGACTTTAATTTAAGTAATGTAGAGAAAAGTTGTTTTTAAGCATGTCGAAAAATCTAGAATTATATCACTTAAGGTTACGAATACATGATACGAGGTATATAGAAAATTAGATATTTATACTTTATGATTTACAATAGACTTGTTTTTAACGACAATTAGTCTTTTAAAGGCATAAATTGTCTAGAAAATTAACAAATATTATAAATTTGTCATCGATGTGATTACTTATCTTTTTAAAAATATTTAAAAAAAGGTGTAATATAGAAGATAAAAATTTGGTTTATCTAGATAGTACTGAAATACAGGCAAAATATCGAGCACGGCCGTTAGGCAAGCTTTGATATTAGATCAACTTTCACAACCAGTAACCCGTCTGGAGTTGAACTAGACATTTAATCTCGATTCACTGAAACAGACATCTCTAGATAGCTTCACTAATAGAGAACTCATTCACGAAAGATAGTATTATCTATCAGGCTTTTGTTGTGTCTTCTCAAATGACTTAACCAAACATCTTAATTTTAATATTGGAAAAAATGTGGTCCATTATGTATAGCTAAAATAGAGGTTTGAATTATTAAATAGTATTGCAGTATAATAGAATAGACTTTCTAACGATAATAATGAATGCCACTGACTAAAAAGCCGCGGTACATGTTTAGTCATAGAATACACCGCGCAATTAGTTAGTCGCTTGCAATATTATATTTAATAGTGAACAACTAGCTAAATCCGTGTTTTGACGACGTTGGTTATTATAATTACTTTACTTATAATCATATTTTATACTGAAAACAATTTCAAATACATATAAAATAAACAATCTTTTTAAATAAGAATCAAGTGACCAATAAATTGGTCGGGTCTGAGTAATATGCGCACAATTTTAATAGAATGAGGCGATTTTAAGGAAATAAAGACTACATTTTCTTCACAAAAAACTCAGAAGTACAAACACGTTAAATTTACGTTCTTATTGTATGTATATAAGATATAGTAACATAATGTACTAGTAATTATTTTTTTAATACTGAATTTACTAACTTTCTCTATTCTATACCTATGATATAATAAAACATAAACTAAAACCTAGCCAAAGAATATACTTAGAACTTAGAAAAATAAACATTTAAATCGGTCAAGTGCTTTTCTAGTTGTAACTGTGTATAACTGACGGAAAGAGAGTCTTTTATAGTATATCTAGTCTCTGCCCGCGACTTCATCCGCGTGGAATTGTTACTTACAGCTAACTCGCAGCGGAAGCTGTCATAAAGAAAACACCCCGATTTTGAAACAGCGATTACAGCTCCGCTATTATTGGTCTTAGCGTGATGTAAACCTATAGCTTTCCTCGATAAATAATATATATAACACTAAAATAATTTTTCAAATCAGACCAATAGTACCTGAGATGAGCGCGTTCAACTAAACAAAGAAACCCAGCTTTATAATATTAGTGTAAATGATTTATATATTAATGAATATATGTATTAATGTTATACAAAACTAGAAAAAAGGTCACAGTAAACTTCACCGATGTATAAATATTTTAAACGAAATTCAATTCAACGAGTTAAAACTATAACGGACCATCTTGTGGAGTGTTATTGATATACGCAAAGTAGGGAGGGAAATGAAGCTTAGTTTCCAAACTAATCATATATTTTCTCCAAGTTTAAAGGATAAGGCTTCCTGCTTGTTACACGGATCCGATAACAGTGGATCAGTTTTTTATTCTTATGAAGTGGCTAACTGATTTCCGCAACTTCGTCTGCATTGTTTATCATCTCATTGTTTTGTTATATCTCAAATGGATTACGCAGCTTGATTTTTTCTCACACTTCCAACTCATCGTTATATTTTAATCAATTTAAAAAATCTTGACAAAGTACATACCTAAACCTTCCACGTGTCACACTCTGTCTATTAATTACCGCTGTGTAATTTTTGTGTTTATCGCGAACAGACAAACGCAGCGAAAGGCTTTTTTTATTATATGTGATATCGTTAATTGACGTATCGTGAAACACAACGTATCTCAGTCAGTTTTTAAAGTGAAAATTCTTATGGGAAGAATTCTGAACTTCTAAAATTCTGCTCGGCAACCTTTTTGTGTGACGAAGAGTGGTGGGTGTAAAGACTGTGTCGACTAGAGTGATAAAAATAACAATTCTCGTCCGATTACTGAAGTTAAGCAATGTTAGGCGCGGTCAGTACTTGTATGGATGACCGCCTGGCTAGCTAACATTCTTAAGTTGTAATCTATAACCAAGCACCTGTTGGTATGTACTTGAAAACTTGGAAGCATTTCCGCTATATGACAAAACGGCCGTTGACATAGGGATAAATTTATAATATATGATTATATCTGCCCATCTTCATTTTATCCTTCCTATCCTTCGCTCGCAGTTTAAAATGGAGATGGGCTGTACATGTGGCTTGTATTCCAGATAACAGATGGACATAAACCATAACTCTGTGGCACGGGCCCCACGGATATAGCATAAGAGGTAGCTCGATGAAGAGACGAAATACAATCTATAACTGGTAGAAACTGGATAGACATTGCAAGGAGTCGTGACGCGTGGCTTTCTCTGGAGGGGGTCCTTGCCCGAAAAGGGGTCCTCGAAAATTTATTATAAAAAATTTTATGTTAGTAATGGAACAATGTAGTGGAATAAACAGGCTTTTTTATTATATTTGATTTATATTTATTTATTTGTATAATTATACCATAACCAGTAAATCGCCAAAAAAGGTAATAATAATTCCCCCGATTAGGTCTCCCACGGCAGCGGCTCAAGCCTAGGTTCGATCCCTCGGTAGGGAGCCCTTGAGTGCGTTGCTTGCGCGATACGGTGACACAAATATACATCACCGCTACAACACTACACGATCACCCCCGCACACGTGCACGCCTACACGCTTATACATGAAAGTGGAAGGGTTTACTTTTTTTCCCTTATCGAACTGAAAATCTCTCAATTTTCCGATAATAAATATATGGAGGAGTTGTTGAGGCGTATATCCTTGGTACACATATATGTTTCAACAACTCATACTGTTACGGACAGCGAGCATGTGCAAGACACTTAGTGACATTGAATAGTTTTAAATATTGAATAGGAATAGGATGTGAAAGCGCGTAGATTTATTACCCTTTAGTTTGTAGTACATATTGTTTTAGTTTGTAGAAACAGTGTTAGCAATAAGTTATATGGACAATAAGGAACGAATAGTCTTATAATTTATTAGGGATAAGTATTGTTTTAAATTGTGCAAGATGCAATAAATTTATGTCAATGCCACGGTCTAGGGAAATAATGACAAAAGAACGAATCCATGTGACTTATTTCTCAAACGTGCACATCCTAGGGGTCTCGGTCGAGCTGATTTCGACTTTAAGCGAGCCACACGCGTGGACCGCGTGTATCGGCCCATTACAGCTGCGAGACCTTTAAATAAGGAACATGAATATGTTCAAAAACAGTAACATCATAGACTCTGATCGGAACGGTCACCGAGTAGACTCTGAACGATAGAGTTTATTCGGAATATTGACACGACAGAGTCTAATAAGATCGCTAGTTTAAGTGGTTTTATCGATACATTATATTCGTAATAATAGTATTATAAGAACTTGTAATTAAAACACATTATACAAATATTACGGATAGAGGTGATTTACGACCACCTCATTATGTTCGTAATACATACATATATGAATAGTTAGCTAGGTTAGCTAAGATAGGTCGCGATTTTGCACGCAACAGGCAACAGCCAAGCCGAGTTGTGCCGTGCACCCTTGAGCTGGTTGCCAAAATAAAATCGGCTGAGTGCCTTAAGCACTCGCCTTAGTAGTCCGGTGAAGCTGTTAAGACCTTGCTGGGTCAATAGCGCAGTCATTCCGAAAAAAAAAAATGGTAATAATAATTATATCGGAGCAAAACAGGTTATTTTCTGGTCTTGAGCAAATATGGCTGTGTATTTGCGAGGAAATATTATTGTTGAAATGCGTGTGAAAGCAAGCGAGCATAACAGTTCATGTTATTTAATTATGACTACGAGTCCCTTACTTGTTTGAATAAGTATACAAAGTGCCTTGTTAAGTATTCATTTCAAATTAATTTAACAAAATTAACTTTAGCAATTTCGAGGCACCCACGTTACGGATTTAACTTGATAATAAAGATGGAGCACTTTTCTTACAAAGAATTTAAAAATCTAACTACTTTGTAAATTGAGTATATACTTTATTTACATATTAAAATGTATAAAGCTGTACGGTTCGCGTCAGCGACATACTACTGAAGCGCGGAGACGACATGATCGTACCTTATCGAACTGAAATAGTTCAGAAAATTATCCGATACAAAATAATATAAGAGTTATTAAGGTATGTATGCTTGGTACACATATATGTTCCAACAACTCATATATGTATGAAAAGTTAGCTCAGGTCAGCTCAGATAGGTCGCGAATTGCACGTGTCAGGCAGCAGCCCAAGCCGGGGTGTGCCGTGCACCCCTGAGCTAGTTGCCCAAATAAAATCAGCTGAGTGCCGTAAGCGCTCGCCTTAGTAGTCCGGCGAAGCTGTTAAGACCTTGCTGGGTCAATAGCGTAGTCAGATCGCAAAAAAGATCGTAGCGTATTGCGCCTGAGTCAGACTAAAGACGTGTAGTATAGCGACCTGCGTACATATGATATTGCTATTTTGTATTGTGCAGCTTATCATATATTTTATTGATTGGTAAACTGTGTATAAATGTATCTAATTATTTGTCTCGAGTACCAATAGACGTGAAAGCCAGACTAATGTTAATAATTTTAATTTAAAAACTAGTAAATTTAAATATTTAAGACTATGATCGATTGAAAGATTCAAAAAAGTACAAGTAATTGTTTTGAGTTTTTTTGACTTCAGTCACTCCGGTCTTGAATTTTTTCTCCTAAAATCCACAAATAATATCCAAAAGAAATTTGATCAATTACAAATTCTATTAACAAGACGAATAAATTATACTGTCTAAGTGAATTGTATTCGAGAAAGGTCCTCATAGTACGGGTGTGTTAATGCAAACATAAATACGTCACAGTCTGGCTTGGTGATTGACCTCATGGCTTCCCGCAGTACGAGACAAACACCCACTGTCGTGCCATTAACAATATTACATTAAAATTATTATTAGCCAGAGCTAAGAATACAGGTTAGGCGTATATTTTAGATATATGATGGTACTACTTAGACGTAGGGTACCTCGGAGGATGAATACTGATGTGGGATCATTAGGGGACACGGGAAGAATATTAAGATATATGGATGTATGAGAGGGCGGCCCAAAGCGCCTTATTACAGCTTCACAAGGTAAAAGTACCGCCATTTACCCAACATCACTGCTGATAGTAAAACATATATCTCAAAAGCCGGTATATAAACGTGACTTTGTCTATTTTTAGTTAAGATTTTTTCATGTCTCGCATTTTGTCTGCTTTGACTTTTAAAGTTTTTTTTTTATATCATATAGGAGACAAACGGATATGACAACCCCAGAAGAGTTGCAAGTGCGTTGCCAGCCTATATTTGGGAGAATGGAGAGAAGGAGAGAGGGGAAGGAAGGTGAGATGGGTCTCTGGCGCTCTCACTGACCGAGCGATACGCAACAATGCCAGCACTGTTACTTCACGTCGGTTTTTTGTGAGAGGGTGGTTTATATATATACTAGCTGCTTACCCCGGTTTCACACGTGTTTACTGGTGAAGACAATGAGACGGAATCTTCTTTCTATAGTACGACTATGTAATGAATGAGTCAATACGTTAATTTAGACAATAATTTTGCAGATTTCTCCTATTGTTGTCTATCTCACTTATTCACTTTTTGTATGATTTTTTACTCCGAATGACCACTTCTTCTTATGTTTTTTTTTTTAATTCTTTTCTTTCATAAAACCTTGTCCTGACACACTCTAAAATAAAATAATTATTGAAATAAGTGCAGCCATTTTAAATTGATGCTATGATATAAGCTAAAGATTTCTTTTTCACTTATACAGACATATTTTATCGAAGCACTTGATAGTGACTTTATTGTACCTGATATTAATGTCATCCAATCTAAAAATACTGAGGGCCACCGTGATATTTACTGTTCATTGTCAACCGTCGTTGCCGTGCCGACTTGCAAGCTTCTCCGTGGGTGGATATAGTTGAGTCCAACGATGTATGTGGTGGTTGCAAGAGTCAACTGTATGAGATGCTAATCACCTCACCTTATGCTATATATATGCAACTTATAATCTATGTATAACATTTAGTTTCATAAAATATTTTGGTTTAAGAAAAGTTGTGTGGTTTTGTGAAACTACGATTAGAGTGAAACTTTTGCTTTAATCCTCGGCATTTCACTGAAAATTACCGGAAAATTATACAATTTAATCTTAATCACGTCTTTAACCTTAACATGTTACTTGAAAAATTGTAATAATAAGGGGAAATCAATAGTACACAATGTATCCAAGTAAAAAATTTGTAAAGTATGTCACAACGTGGGATAGATGGATGAAAAAATGAGGCGATGGGAAAAAGTCGCCCTTTAAAAATGGGTTTTATGTTTCTGTAGTTGAATTGTGGTTAATATCACACACAGTAGTATTGCGGAAGAAAAAGTGAATATCTTCATAAGAAACAATAAAGTATCGCGCATCCTTTCTTCTTTTACGAAATGTTTAGTTTTAGCCCTTAATGCAGTTTCGTCGTCCATCTTTCGCCAACTAATATAGCAAAATTTTGGAATAACCACGTAAATAAAATTGTGTCTCGTTTTTTAATACATCTGCTGTAACATTTACAAAAAATGTAAAAAAAAAAATTATGCCGTAATATGTAACGGATATCATAATACCTTTTAATCTCACTGAGCCACCCCAAAACCATCATCTCCACTTACTACAAAATGCTTTTATTTATATAAAGCCTTACTGATTATGAACCGTAAAGCCTCTCTCCGCTCTGATGTACTTCAAAGGAACCTTTCGTGGAATGTGTACTAGAATTTTATATAAAACACTTTTTATATTTGAGACTTGGCTTTTCTATCGGATTTGTCTGTAAATTTTGTATATATCGCAGGGATTAGTCATGCGTCCGTACTATTGACCCATTCTCAAATATTATTAGGTAATCTTAAGCGTTTTAATTGTCATTGACTGTCGGATTTGAGTGGGTGCATTAACCTCTTGACGGTTCAAAACCATAAGGGTTAAAGTTCCATACAAACAAATGCCTTCCTTAAGGCGTACTGATCAAAAGGTAGTGGAAAGCATAAGTTTGAAAAAAATCAGTAATTTCAAACACTTGAACAATAATCAATTATGTAATTAAATGCTATACTTTAGTTTCTCCACTAGTGTATTTGATACATTAAATTTATTTTCCTACTTTTTATAATAAAAAAATGCATAGATATATAAAAACAAGTTTCGTCATTTTGAGATCTGGATCACCAAAAACCAATCGAGGGATTAAAGACGGTCGAGAATTAGTCACTAGATACTCTCGCGTGGTTCGTTTGTTCACATCCATGGATATTTATACGATTAATTGTTATGGATGATGTTATAATTTTATTGGCATCTTCTCTTCTACTTTTCTACATATACATATATAGTTTTTTTTTTAAATCAAATTGCGAATTTACCTTACTGCGTACTATACTTAAATTGAATGTATTACTATTGATATGGGTTAGGCTGCTAATACGAAGAAGACACCGCGCAGCACACGCTCTCTGAGTGTGTTGCGTGGGAGGGACAGCGCCGCACTATGGCGGCGGCGGTAAGGGGGAATTTAACGCTGCCGAGTGTGGTCTCCGTCATACTCAGGCTACAACAGGCGTGGCGAGCAATGGCCTCCTTTTGCGAAGAGGTCATCTCGCAAAAGGAGGCGGCGGAGAGGGCCCGCGAGGTAGACCTCTAAGTGGCCGTCTCCGCCTACAGAGGACCGGCAGGAGGAGGCGGCGCTTTGCCCAACTCCTCCTGCCACCGAAGCCGGA
Organism: Antheraea mylitta; assembly: GCA_014332785.1. Lineage (NCBI taxonomy): Eukaryota > Metazoa > Arthropoda > Insecta > Lepidoptera > Saturniidae > Antheraea > Antheraea mylitta. The sequence goes on along the minus strand of JACEII010000053.1, from coordinate 186,306 downwards.
CCTGAATGGATGCAGCCGGGGGGCTCTTCCCTTCATTGCACAGGTCCAGTGGACGAGGGGAGGCAGCTGGTGTGTACCCAGTCTGCCTCTCTATAGGTAGGAGCCCGGCGGCCACCTTACGCCGGGCGGACCGTTGGGGCGGCTCTACAAGGTTGATTAGTTAGAACGATCCCTTGCCGCCCCAACAACATGCTCTGATGGTACACCGTGGGGTTTTAGTCCGTGCGAGTCGGACATAACCCACCCTCTCCCCCGGTATCCATAAGGGATTTCCCCACGTTATAAAAAAAGGCTGCTAATACGAATGGTATGCCATCGGTGGTTATTAACTAACCAACAAAACTACAAGAGAATTAATTTACTTTTATCTTTTTTGTATATTTAAGTAATATTTAGTATGGAAAATGTATTTACGTTACCCTCGAAGTAAATTGTAGACTCTTGTTTGTTTATTCTGTCTTCGCTTCGATGCCTTGTTGTTTATTTGGACTTATTTTAGAAGTATGAAAGCTGTTTGCTCTGGAAAATTTTATTTAGTATTGGTTAATAAAATATGGTTACATAAAAAAAAATTACACAGAAGGTGAACTGTTCAGATATGTTTGTACAATTTTATCAAAACATCTGGTAGTGGTAGGGACACGCTGAAGCTATTACGGGTTTTAGCATGAATAGCTCGGATCGTCCGGGGTAGTTCCACTCGGCCCACAGAAACACCCACGTGAAGTAACAGTGCTTGCATTGTTGCGTTTCGTTCATTCAGTGAGAGCGATGGAGGCCAACGTCCCCCTTCTCACCCACCCCTCCTCTACTCTCCCCCACTTCCTTTCCTTCCCCTCTCTCCCCTCGCTTCCCTCTCCCTCCGAACACATGCTGGCAACGCACTTGCGACTTCCTTGGTCTTGCTTGTGTTCATGGACGGAGGTGATCACTTTACATTATTCATTTATTCATTTACATCCTATAATTAAAAAAAAAATGATTTATCGAAATGTGACGTAACAGCTCTTGAGAATAAAGTGTTTTTGCAGTAAAAATATCTATTATACAATATTTTACATTGTGAAGACATAAGAGTATTACGTCCAATAGAAATTATTTGTAAGTAAACCACACTTATATAACTTAAGGACGTAGGCTCCAATATCAATTTCTTTGTATTTTGTATTTGTATGTTCTTGTGTTGTCTAGATATGTTTATTTAAAAATTTGGTAAGAAAATATCAAAACAAATTTGTCCATTCTTCAACATTTCAAAAGTAATCGGCTGTACCAAAAAAACGAATTATATATGTAAGAAAAAAAAGTTGGGACTTTATTTTGACAAAAATTTCAAGTAAACCAATTCTTGTTTTGATGTAAAGTAGATACACTTTATTGTATACTAATTTACCCGATTAGGCCTCCCACGGCAGCGGCTCAAGCCTAGGTTCGATCTCTCGGTAGGGAGCCCTTGAGTGCGTTGCTTGCGTGATACGATGATACACAAATATACATCACTGCTACAACACTACACGATCACCCCACACACGTGCACGCCTGCACGCTTAGACATGAAAGTGGAAGGGTTTACTTTTTTCCCTTATCGAACTGAAAAACTCTCAATTTTCCGATAATAAATGTATGGAGGAGTTGTTGAGGCGTGTATGCTTGGTACACATATACGTTTCAACAACTCATACATATACGAATAGTTATCTAGGTTAGCTAAGATAGGTAGCGATTTTGCATGCAACAGGCAACAGCCAAGCCGAGGTGTGCCGTGCACACTTGAGCTGGTTATCAAAATAAAATCGGCTGAGTGCCTTAAGTGCTCACCTTAGTAGTCCGGTGAAGTTGTTAAGACCTTGCTGGGTCAATAGCATAGTTAATTCAGAAAAAAGCATACTAACTTACACCTGATTACAATATCATCATCTATGAAGATAATATACATACGAATACAGACAAAGCCGCGGACGGTCGCCAGTATATCGATAAAGCTATGAATTAAATCGTATTTCATGAGAGCGTTGGTAAACTGCATCGAGTCCCGTTCAATCAAAGTTAACTAGACCAATCCGCACCACTGACGTCGGTTTGACATGTTAAACGAATTTGCGGTTTACCCTTAGATATTAAGATTAAAATGTTTTATTTTATTATAGTGTTCCATACTTATGTACATTGTATTTACATTATCTATATTAATCTATATGCGAGCACAAATCTTTTTCTTTATTACCTTATTGATTAAAGGGCATGTATCCGCTCACTACTTTTAAAACGCACACAAGTGCTGCCATCTAAGATGGCTAACTTTCACTGTTGACTCTAACAACGAGAAAAATTTACCGCTCTGAACGATCCGTGTTAACGAGAAATTGCAGCAGATACATATCAAAATAACAGTAAACCAAAACCAAGTGTCAGTGCAAACTTGTGTCCTTGTGTTTCGCAATCAGCGATCTTGCCACGAACTACGCCGGGGTAACTCGAAGAAGAGGATCTCCTAGTGCGGGTGAGTGGTGGATACAGGTCCTAACTTAACTTCCTACACATATAGTTTAACGTCAGTTACACCTTCGCAATGCATCATAATTATAATATAACCTGGGTTCCACGATGCTGCAGATGCATATGGCATCGATTCTGCAAGTTCAGTGGAAACGATCAGGCAGCCAGATTGCTCCGTGCCCACATTGCTTTTGTATAAGTTATTGGATTGGGCATTTACTACGACACATCTGTATATGTATGAGAAGTTTCACTAGAACCCGGTAAGTATTTTTTTATTAAAGTATTAAAATCCTCAACCCGTCAAAATTTGTAATGTAAATTATTAATGCGATGTGTATTATGACTAAAATACTTTTCCTAAAGTTTTACAATTTTCGACTTAGATACACTTAACATCATTTGAGACTTTGGCAAACACTAAATACAACAAGAATACAGAGATATAACCGATAACTTTATCACTTATGTACATTTTGTAAATGTTATATAATATTCATATGATACAAGATTTTACAAACGAGTGCAAAAGGATGAAAATGGTCAGAGAATAAATATGTAACGAGGTTATGAATACTATACATAATTACATAATATATCATATGACTTGTATCAGCATGCAAGAAAACTCGGGGATGTCATAAAATTATGCCGCGTATATAAACCAGACGGCGAGTGATACTACTATGGGTAAGGGAGGTGATCCAAAATAGAACATTACAGCGAGCGAAATGCCAACGTGGATTTTAAGTAAAGCGGTATTCATTTGAATGTCTTTCTTGCAGTTATTACAATTAAATTTATTTAAAATTGCTTTTTTTTTCGAACTGACTACGATAGTGACCTAGCAAGGTTTTAACAGTTTCACCGAACTACTAAGGCCAGCGCTTAAGGCACTCAGCCGATTTTAATTGACAACTAGCTTGATGGTGCATGGCACACCTCGGCTTAGGCCTGATATATGCGATTCGCGACCTATTTGAGCTAACATAAGCTAAGCTAGCTAATCATACATATATGAATTGTTGAAACATATATGTGTACCAAGCATACATACCTCAATAACTCCTATATATATTTCGTATCGGATAATTTTCTAAGCTATTTCAGTTCGATAAGGGGAAAAAAAAATAAAACCCTTCCACTTTCATGTGTTAGCGTGTATGGGGGCACGTGTTAGGAGGTGATATATATAATGTTGTCGTTGTGACGTAAGATTTTATGTCACTGTATTGCACGAGCAGCGCACTCAAGGGCTCCACGCCGAGGGAACGGACTAGGGCTTGAGAATTAAAAATTGCGAGAATTAATTAACTGTGGATTTGATGCTTGAATACATTCCCATTGACTTACAACGAATGTCTGTTTACATTGTAAAGAGTTGTACAAATTTAATTGTAGCAAAAATGTAATTTTCCGTGTAATTATTACTGGAAACCTAGTCTCAAGGAATAACTCTCCAATGATAGAACGGAAAACGCATTGAGTGAGAAGCAATTCGCGAGTCGTGATTTGTTTAGCTACTAAGTTGAAAGTCTTTCATGAAGTACCTCTTTGTCTGATCCAACAAAAGCAGCTTAGAAATAGTCATCTTTTTAGGCTTATAATATTATGCTTATATGTTCACCAGGGGATTTGTTTCGTATATTATTTTTAATTCTCACCGCTCCAATAGAATCGTTACTCGAAGATCAAACTTTTATTCAACAGAAGATAGTTCTGGCCAATTTTTAATATATTACTTTACACTAAATAAGTCTTACACTCGATCTCTTTACTCTTGGACCAAAATACGAATAAGTTGGGAGTTGACTTTTATACGCGAGTTACGGCTGCTGTTATTAGCTTTTTCTGTTTGCACTTCACCAGGAAGATTTATAACTTAGGTTTATTACGCAATTTTATTGTTAGTCGCGTGTCAACTTTTTATATTATATTATAGTTGCTATGAACCTTGCGCTATCGTTTAATTGGATATTCGCTTTTAATTTAACTACTTGTAATAAATATATAAAGTGCGACTGTTATAGCATCAGCATCCACGTTTTACCTATTATCGTCCTAGTTCTTCTCTAAAAAAGGGTGTTATTTCAGGTGTGTTTGAATTTAAATACTATGGTTAGCAGCACGAATTGCCTCACTAGACATATCAGGTTACTTCCCAGGATTCGTTTTCTTTCAGTAACAAGCCCAATTAGGATTACATTTCTATTATAATTTTTAAATCATAGTATACTGTAGTTCTGTTAGGTTTTGGTAAAGCCACTTAGGTAATTGTTTGATTCTTTAATTTAAGGAGCTTTGTAGAAGTTACTCTTTAGTCGTTAGTTAAAGTGAGATGTTTGAAATGACCGAGCGGTTGCGCTGGTACAAACTCATTTCTTCTTACCATGCAATCATGATCCGATAGATCAGTTACTCGGTACAATCTGAGATAGAAGAAATACAGTGACTTGGATGACAACTATAAAAAATCCTGGTTTACATACCTTAAGGTGCATGACATTACGTTGCTACAAGTTGCTTAGCGCGTCGTTATAGGTTTTGTGTACCTTTAGGGGATCACACAATGACTTGACGACTTACTTGACGAAATGCTTTTGTAAAGGTTTCTTTCTGCAACAATTGTAGGAGTCCTCCGTTGTCACGCGCGCGAGGATGTCTCTTGAGCTCCGCGAGTCGCTCCGTCCGATTTTCGCCCTGTCCTGCGCGATGACGCGCCGCAAGTCTGCAGCCACTTCCCACCCGGGAAAGAAGAAAACCGGCCCTTTTTAGGGCCACATTGACGCTTCCACGTCGATATCGACGACCACAAGCTTGCCTCCGGACTCCGCTGATTCCCGCCCGATGACACCAGCTTTCACACCTGAACTCTGCACCCCCGTGCCTGTGCCTCGCGTCGAGCCCGCGGATGCACGACAGATGCCGACCGGCGGGGCGTCAACACCTGCAGATGTATATGAGAGTGATATTCTTACTCTCGCCCAGCTGATTTTAGCTAGGACACAGAAAAAGAAAGTAATATGTAAAAATAGAAAACGAAAAAGGAAGTAATATGTAAAAATAGAAAACGATGTTTTGTCAAGATTGAAATAATTTAAAAAAATGTGTATTAGCTATATAGCTTCATAAAGGTCATGAAAAATAATATTTGATATGTAGTAGCTTAATAAAAATCATAAAAAAAATTGGCAAAGAAATAGTTTTCATCCTAGTACCAGGTCTGGTATAAAAACGAAAATATACTCTTTGATAGTCTATTATAACATACATTTATTCGAATATCATTCCGATGCCGATTACTATTTTAATATTTCTAGACCATTTACATAATTTTATTCTGATTTCTCCTTCTATATGAGATTAGTACTGTATAGGTTTTGTAGGTGATAGAGCCACGCTGAAGATATTACTGGATTTAGCATGAATGGGTCGGGGGCACTACCACCCGACCCACAGAAAATCGACGTGAAGTAACAGTGGTTGCATTGTTGCTTTTCATTCAGTCAGTGCGAGCGCCGGAGGTCCACCTCCCCTCCCTTCAGCCCTCCCTCCTCCTCTTCCCTTCTCCTTTCTCAAAACAAAGGCTGGCAATGCACTTGCGACTCCCATGAGGTTGCAAGTGTCTATGTACGGCGGTGATTACTTAATATCAGGTGACCTCGGGTGAGCTCGGTTTGCCTCCTATGACATAAAAAAAACATATTGTATTTTACGGAAAGAGCTGCAATGGATCATATGTTACTGCGTTTTGCTAGTCACATTGTTAATATTGAAGCACAGTGATGTACAGACTTACGCTTAACAAAGCGTTACCTGTCAATAATTATAATATAGCGCGACTCTTTCAACTTTTATTGTAGCTTCTGTGTGACTGATCAATAATTCGAAATTACAACACTGCGACTGTTTTCTCGGTCTACTTAATATCTGTTCCCTTGCGCCACTCTAGATGGCCAATAAGCCTTTTATAATGAGACTCTAGGGAACTACTGTGAAATTCACGTAGAAAATAAAGATCATTTCTTTGCGGAGAATAAACAATACAAATCGTATTACAAGAGCCAGCTTGTTCTTAGTTCCGGGCCGCCCGCGAAACTAGAATACGGGTTGAAATTATGTTTAGAGGGGACTGTTCTATTACTTTTGTTTTCAGACTGTTTGTGGTTGGACATAAGTTTTAGTTAGTAGTAGATGTATTTTGTTGAGACATTTTTCTGTGAAATTGAATAACATTATTGTTTAGTGTTTGTCCACAATGATGTCTAATGGTAAGTGACAGTATGCTGAAACATGTTGGAATTAAGGGGGCTAAATCTCTACTGAAGCTACCAAACTATATCGATAAAAGTGTGGTGTGAAATTTTAAGTTTGCATATACGGGATTAGTGAAAAAGACATCAATAACATCATAGCAAAATATACGTATATTACAATGTCGTCCTATGTTAAAACTCGAGCCTAATTAGAAAATTCATACATCCAGTTTATAATCCCAATTCATCGCTTTCTATGCTGCAAAGTTACAATACTCACTTTTCTGCTTTGGTCTAAAGCGCTTCCTTCTATTTGACTATTATAGAATTAGACTTCTTTAGAATTAGATTGGAAAGTCGTGTCAAGGCCTGAATGAATATTCAACATGTTTATTTGTTAAGACATGCAGATTTATGACTTTTTTTAACTGGTTCGACAAAATGACCCGCACCTTACCTGATCAAAAGTACAGTACAGTCCACAAATATTGGCGACTGTCGGGCTTCGAAAGTAGAGCAGTCGTCGCTATCATGGCGACCTGCAAAAGTGCCTCTTCACGCCTCTCTTGAAGGACCCATATCATATGCGGAAGGGAACACACTGGCTGGGAGGCAAATCCACACCTTCACATCTTTACTAATTATCCAAGAACTCTCTGTACAAATATATAAATTTTAATTTTTCTATTGCATTAATGAAGAATTTCACGAGAAATACTAAAGGAATCTCTGTGGCAATTCCCGAGGAAATCGTAAAACAAAACACCTTCTCAGTTCCTCTTAAGTCAGACAGCGTTTCTCTTTTCGCTTGCTCAACGTTTCCCCTACGACTGTAATAATTAAAATAAGATCATTGCCGCGAACAGACCTAATTCCACGGTCCATGATACAGACAAAATTAATTTTCTGCTAAAATGTACTGTCGATTGCGGGAAAACCGTTTTTCTTTAATTTAGGACACGGCAGCATATTTTAAGTCTGAAAGCATTTGGATCCTCTATGTAGTTGAGGTTTATTATTTCATACTGCACCCTCCACGCCTGCAATGAAATTGTCTTTAATAATATTTCACCTGAATTCAGAGGGGCTCGTGCAGAAATATAAAGAAAAAGAAAGATTATATGATTATATTTTAGTCTAGCTAGGCCCGCGTAGAATATAATGTAAAAAATGGTAACTAATAAAATTATCTTAATGTGTTAAGTTCATTTACTTATCTACTTTTCTCTCGTACCTAAGTCGGGTCGTCATGAAAATTACAATAAATTTTCATAGAGTAAACCATTTTTAATGAAACGAAGACTAAATATTACTCGAAGATATGCTTTATAATCTTAGTGAGGTTTTATCGTGAATTCATTACTTTAGCAGTGATACGTGAACAAACAACTATACAGACATTTCTAAAAATGTTTGAAATGTATTGTATTGCTCATTCCAAGACACCTGCAATAATTTTTTCACAAAAATAAAAAAAAATACAGACAGATTAAATTTACATTATTATTATTTGTATAGATATGAATATGAATTATCTTAATTCATTAACATTTTTACATTGGACGTATAAATTGTCGTTGTTTATTATGAGAACTAATAAAATATAATTTAAGGTCAAATTTACGAGGGTGTAGATAACGTTAATTGCAAACTATCATCCAGGAAAGGCAGTGGAAGCACATGAATATTACGTATGCGAACGGGATTCAGTAACGGTTAGACCGTCCCAGATTGATGGGTATTCAATGATCGCAAAACCTTTGGCCCACTTACATATTATTCAAGCCGCAGAGGGATTCGAAATAGTTTCACTAACGCAGCTTACTGGACATGTTTTTCAGTATAATACAGGAACAGAACAATAGATAACTGTGAAATAAAAATACTTAAATATTATAGTGGACGTTACTTACATTTCCGCCTGGACTTGATTGGCCGCTAGCAGGTCATACAGCAATAAATACATTCGATTTTATTTGTGTGAGGTGGTTAAAATGATAAATCTGAGACTAGTAATAGAGAGTGAGAGAGAGAGTGATATATTAACGTTTTTTGTTGTAGTGAGTCGTGGTAGCGGTCATTCAAGTCAATTTTTTTTCTTTCGAACTGACTACGCTATTGACCCACCAAGATCTTAACAACTTCATCAGACTACTAAGGCGAGCACTTAAGGCATTCAGCCAATTTTATTTGACAACTAGCTCAACGGTGCACGGCACACCTCGACTTAGGCTGTTGCCTGATACATGCAATTCGCGACCTATCTGAGCTAACCTACTCTAAGTTAGCTATTGATTCATACATATAAGTTGTTGAAACATATATGTGTACCAAGCATATATACCTTAACAACTCTTATATATATTTCGTATCCGATATTTTCTAAATTATTTCATTTTAATAAGGGGAAAAAATAAATAAAACTCTTCCACTTTCATGTGTAAGCGTGTATGCGTGTACGTGTGTGGAGGTGATATGTGTAATGTTGTTGCAGTGATGTAAAATTTTGTGTGAGTGTGTCGCGCGAACAGCGCCCTCAAGGGCTCCACGCCAAGGGAACGGATCTAGGCTTGAGCCGCTGCCGAGGTGGTCTAATCTGGTTACGAAAGTGTAAAGTAACGTCTACTATAATGTTAAATGCTGAATTTCCTCAAAGTA